>JAXCGZ010002407.1:0-2500 GCA_037179515.1 Halocaridina rubra | reverse complement strand
ATATATATATATATAGTATATATATATATATATATATATATATATATATATATATATATATATATATATATATATATATATATATATATATATATATATATATATATATATATATATATATATATATATATATATATATATATATATATATATATATATATATATATATATATATATATATATATATATATATATATATATATATATATATATATATATATATATATATATATATATATATATATATATATATATATATATATATATATATATATATATATATATATATATATATATATATATATATATATATATATATATATATATATATATATATATATATATATATATATATATATATATATATATATATATATATATATATATATATATATATATATATATATATATATATATATATATATATATATATATATATATATATATATATATATATATATATATATATATATATATATATATATATATATATATATATATGAATCATTTTTTACCCCGACCGGGACTCGAACCTAGGACTTATGATTACTAAGTCAAGGCGCTACCACTACACCACAGAAGGTTAAAAGGAATCCAACCTTATAGCTTATATCTGCTATACTTAGGAATGAACGCATTCTATCTGAATGCCACTATGTTCATATTACAGATTCCCCAACCTCACTCGCGGCTTCATTTTAGCATTTAATTCAATTCCCAGTCTCATTCGGGCCATGAAATTATCAAATAAGCACATTACATATGTGAAAACATGAATCATTTTTTACCCCGACCGGGACTCGAACCTAGGACTTATGATTACTAAGTCAAGGCGCTACCACTACACCACAGAAGGTTAAAAGGAATCCAACCTTATAGCTTATATCTGCTATACTTAGGAATGAACGCATTCTATCTGAATGCCACTATGTTCATATTACAGATTCCCCAACCTCACTCGCGGCTTCATTTTAGCATTTAATTCAATTCCCAGTCTCATTCGGGCCATGAAATTATCAAATAAGCACATTACATATGTGAAAACATGAATCATTTTTTACCCCGACCGGGACTCGAACCTAGGACTTATGATTACTAAGTCAAGGCGCTACCACTACACCACAGAAGGTTAAAAGGAATCCAACCTTATAGCTTATATCTGCTATACTTAGGAATGAACGCATTCTATCTGAATGCCACTATGTTCATATTACAGATTCCCCAACCTCACTCGCGGCTTCATTTTAGCATTTAATTCAATTCCCAGTCTCATTCGGGCCATGAAATTATCAAATAAGCACATTACATATGTGAAAACATGAATCATTTTTTACCCCGACCGGGACTCGAACCTAGGACTTATGATTACTAAGTCAAGGCGCTACCACTACACCACAGAAGGTTAAAAGGAATCCAACCTTATAGCTTATATCTGCTATACTTAGGAATGAACGCATTCTATCTGAATGCCACTATGTTCATATTACAGATTCCCCAACCTCACTCGCGGCTTCATTTTAGCATTTAATTCAATTCCCAGTCTCATTCGGGCCATGAAATTATCAAATAAGCACATTACATATGTGAAAACATGAATCATTTTTTACCCCGACCGGGACTCGAACCTAGGACTTATGATTACTAAGTCAAGGCGCTACCACTACACCACAGAAGGTTAAAAGGAATCCAACCTTATAGCTTATATCTGCTATACTTAGGAATGAACGCATTCTATCTGAATGCCACTATGTTCATATTACAGATTCCCCAACCTCACTCGCGGCTTCATTTTAGCATTTAATTCAATTCCCAGTCTCATTCGGGCCATGAAATTATCAAATAAGCACATTACATATGTGAAAACATGAATCATTTTTTACCCCGACCGGGACTCGAACCTAGGACTTATGATTACTAAGTCAAGGCGCTACCACTACACCACAGAAGGTTAAAAGGAATCCAACCTTATAGCTTATATCTGCTATACTTAGGAATGAACGCATTCTATCTGAATGCCACTATGTTCATATTACAGATTCCCCAACCTCACTCGCGGCTTCATTTTAGCATTTAATTCAATTCCCAGTCTCATTCGGGCCATGAAATTATCAAATAAGCACATTACATATGTGAAAACATGAATCATTTTTTACCCCGACCGGGACTCGAACCTAGGACTTATGATTACTAAGTCAAGGCGCTACCACTACACCACAGAAGGTTAAAAGGAATCCAACCTTATAGCTTATATCTGCTATACTTAGGAATGAACGCATTCTATCTGAATGCCACTATGTTCATATTACAGATTCCCCAACCTCACTCGCGGCTTCATTTTAGCATTTAATTCAATTCCCAGTCTCATTCGGGCCATGAAATTATCAAATAAGCACATTACATATGTGAAAACATGAATCATTTTTTACCCCGACCGGGACTCGAACCTAGGACTTATGATTACTAAGTCAAGGCGCTACCACTACACCACAGAAGGTTAAAA
>JAXCGZ010002406.1:45000-60298 GCA_037179515.1 Halocaridina rubra | reverse complement strand
ATGAGATTTTCGTTTATCACATTCAGTGAAAATTAACTTCTCAGCAATATATATCAGCTGTAATTTACAGGTTAAGGAATTAACTTTGGCATGTGAGATTCCAGTTTGGTAATCTACAAAATTTCGTGTGTATTGGAATGAAATCTGAGAATATAAATCCATAAGATTTATCCAGTAACGAATGTAACTAATTCTCGAAAATAAACCAATTTGCTTGACCCACGAGCTTTACCATACACTATCCCTCACCTTGTTGTGCTAGATGAATTCCTGTGAAGATGCCACGTAATTAAGATTTGAAATAAACTTAGACTGCCCAGGCGAGATGTTGCCTCCGGGCAGTCTCGGCGCCAAAAGAGAGCGTCTCCTTCTTCCTCCTGGTGAGTTCATCTGTAGGATACATTTCTAGAGCAGTAATTGGCTCTGATATCATTTTTAGGACTATTTTAGTGGTGGTCCCTGGCAGGCAATTATAGCAGAGATGCAAGGGAGAGACAGTATTTTTAGGTGCAACAAGTGAATGCAAATAAAATAAAACGAGAATAATAATGAAAAGTTAGGTTACTGGTTCTTTTTTCTCTCTCCTAATTTTCTTGGCTCGTAGCAGACAGAAAAATAGGAGCAGCCTCTATATCGGGGCTATACTTCTACACGTACAAGAAGAGTAAATAAGGTATATTTACAATTAGCTATAAGCTAAAATACAAATTGCAAATAATCATAATCTGCGAAAGTCAAGAAGTGGGAATTATTTTTTTAGTTAGAAAATAACAGTTATGTTAAATTTATTTAATAAGGCATCTAACAGCCTCTGTTGACTTTGAGCGAAACACTCTGTCACAATGCTGAAAATACAATTCAAAGATGGAGCTGCCTCGTGTGTGCCAGTAGGCATGTTGCAGTGTCCTCTATTCTTATGTTCTTATGTTCTTATGTAACCCTTACGTAGCTTAGAGGGGAGGAAGAATGGGGTCTAATAGCCATGAGGGATATGCCTCGAGAGACCGCCAACAAGCTCATGCCCTCAGTGTTGGAGGAAAGAAAGTTGTTGTGTAGCATTAACGCACCTTAGTGAGAGTAGATGGGGATCTAGGATTGGAGAAGCAGTCATATGACCATGCGGCCCTACCGAGATTTCACCCACACATTCCTTCAGAGTGAGGGGAAGGAGAGGCAATATTACAGAGAGAGAGGGGATGAGTGTTTGGAAGTGATGCAGCGAGTGAGGCAGAGAATGGGTATAACTGACTGAGGATATAATGGGGGGGTTGCTTTCATGCGTGAATCGCGGGAAAGTTCGTTGGGGAAGCATGATGGGGGAGAGTCTGCGAGGATCATACCCCTGCTCTGCCGGGTCTTTGTGCAGGCCATATCAGCATATTTTTATGGGAGGTGATGTAGCTGTTGCGATATCTATTGAGGGATATTTTTGAGAAAGAGATTCTCCACCTACCCAGATATGGTTGAGCTGCAAGTTTTATTGCATTTTCTTTTCCTCCCCTACTCCGCCAATGAGATTATTTTTCGATGTCCGAGAATTCCAAGGTAGATATTACGTGATAATGGATGTGAATCTATGTATGATTCTTTATTTTCCTTTCTAGCTGCAGTATATACATTATTTGTCCGAAGGGATATGTTAGATTGATAAAATAAAACTGAAAGTTTTATCCATGATAATGTTTGTCAATATTATTTCAGCTTGGTCATTAAGAAGGGAGTGTGAATTCACAAGAAATGACAACAAGAATGCCAAACATTTGTTTCCTGTATTTGAAAGAGACAAAGTTGATCCAGAAACCAAAGAGACAGGGGAGGAACAGCTCCTACATGCAAAATTCCCTGTGAAAGCTAGCCAGTAGAAGGCCAGAAGACAAATATTGGGTAGTAATTTTGGATAGGAAAAGGAAAGAGAGTAAAAAAAGAAGTTAGTAAAGTACCTACCCGACTGTAAGTAGGTAAAAGGAGAAAAAATGTATAACTCCTCCCTGTCTCCTGAGGTAGTTCTGTTGGATAGTAATTCAAAAAAATTCAAATTTGAGATAGTAGAAGAATATATATATATATATATATATATATATATATATATATATATATATATATATATATATATATATATATATATATATATATATATATATATATATATATATATATATATATATATATATATATAAATATATATATATATATATATATATATATATATATATATATATATATATATATATATATATATATATATATATATATATATATATATATATATATATATATATATATATATATATATATATATATATAAATTTTTCATGTACAACTCCTTAAGAAATTATTGAACTTTAGCAAAATGCATTCTTTAATGTTGTAAATTAAATATGATTTTTTTTAATTTATATTACTGCCTACACGGAGACAAACTTTTTATATTTTATTCAAATACCCGTTTTTGTTATATAGATTTTTTTTGTTGAAGAAATCTTTAATATCTTTATCCCTTTGGTATATTATTTTTCAAGAGTTTTGAAAAAGATTATCTAGAGATAATTATTGTTAATTACTATCATTATCATGAAATTTATAATTAAAATTGAGCTAATTAAGATAATTGAGAGTCCCAGAATTCATATGTTGAGTTTGAAATTTAAAAATAATGATACTTAAGTCCTTTTAAGTCATTTATTCAGAAAAGATAATTGTAATGTTAAGAACATAAGAACATAAGAACATAAGAATAGAGGACACTGCAACATGCCTACTGGCACACACGAGGCAGCTCCATTTTTGAATTGTATTTTCAGCATGTCTAACCTATTCTATTCTACTCTACTTATTTATTCTGTTTTTCTTTTTATGATTTTTCTAATAAGCACTAACCTATTCATACCCACCCTACCTCTGTCATATGTCTATCTAATCTACATTTGAAGGTGTCTAAGGTATTGGCATTTACTATCATACTAGGAAGCTTGTTCCATGCATCAGCTACTCTATTACCAAACCAATTTTTACCAATTTCCCTTCTGAACCTAAATTTATCAAGCTTAAATCCATTATTACGAGTTCTGGTTTGATCATGAATTTTTAAAACTTTATTAATATCTCCCTTGTTAATCCCTTTAAACCATTTATACACTTCAATCATATCCCCCCTAACTCTTCGCCTCTCTAGAGAATGTAGATTAAGTTTTTTTAATCTGTCCTCATATGGTAGATTTCTGATATTGTGTATCATCTTGGTCATTCTTCGCTGCACTCTCTCCAAGGATTCAATTTCCATTCTATAATAGGGTGACCAGAATTGCACAGCATAATCTAAATGGGGCCTAACTAATGCCAGATAGAGCTGCAAAATAACTTTTTCCGTCCTATTGCTGACGCTTCTTGAGATAAATCCTAAAATTCTGTTTGCTTTATTTCTGACTGCTGTGCATTGCTCTCTTGGCTTAAGACTACTACTCACAAGAACTCCCAAATCCCTTTCACACTGAGAACTCATGATTTCATGGTTATTTAGCTTATAACTAGTATTGTCTTTTATAGTACCCATTTTAACTACTTTACATTTTTCAACATTAAATTCCATTTGCCATTTGTCCGACCATTCAGATAATCTATTTAGATCTTCCTGTAAAGCATGAATGTCTTCTTTTCCATTTATAGTTCTACCTATTTTAGTGTCGTCTGCGAATTTACTTAGGTTACTACTGATATCCGAATCCAGATCATTTAGATATACGATGAATAATAGAGGACCCAGTACCGAGCCTTGTGGTACCCCGCTTGTAACCGAGCCCCACTCTGATTTCTCTCCATTTATGCAAACCCTCTGTTTTCTGTCTTTTAACCATTGTTTGATCCATCTGAGCACAGCTCCTCCTATACCATGAGCTTCCAGCTTTTTAACTAATCTTTTGTGAGGAACTCTATCAAAAGCTTTGCTAAAATCTAGATATATTGTATCATATTCTTTGCCACAATCTACTGCCTCGTAAACTTCTGAATAAAAAGACAGTAAGTTTGTAAGGCACGAAAAACCCTTAAGAAACCCGTGTTGTGAAAGTTTTATCAGTCTGTGTAATTCTAGATGTGCCCTTATTTTATTTGCAATTATGGATTCTAGAATCTTACCCACTGTTGACGTTAAACTAACCGGCCTATAATTATTCTTTTTAACACGTTCTCCTTTTTTAAATATTGGTACCACATCTGCCAATTTCCACTCCATGGGTACCGATCCTAATTTTATTGAATTATTAAATAATGCAGTTAGAGGACAACTAAGCTCTTCCTTGCATTCCTTTAATATTCTAGCATATATTCCATCAGGTCCCGGAGATTTATGAGCCTTTAATTTATCTATTTCTTTTATTACCTCCTCTCTCGTAATATTTATTGAACTAAGTATATTATCGGGACTGTCTCTGTAAATGGATTCTACTTCCGGAATATTTTCCAAGTTTTCATTTGTAAATACAGATAAGAAATAATCATTTAAACATGTACACATCACTTTATCGTCATCTGTGATATGGCCATTGGCTACTTCAATTGGTCCGACTTTTTCCTTAAATTTTGTTTGATAATGTTGATAAAACCCTTTAGGATTTTCTTTAGCTTCTCCTGCTATTCGAACTTCGTATTTTCTTTTCGATTCTCTAACTATCTTTTTAACTTCCCTGTTTAACTGTATATATTGCTGCCTCACCTGCTCTTCACCTCTTCTTAGTTTCCTGTATATTCCTCTTTTAATACCTATAAGATTCTTTATTCTATTGTTCATCCATTTAGGGTCATTTTTTCTTGATCTGCAATGTTTCATGGGAATATAGTCTCTCTGACTATTCTTAAGAGTCATGACAAAATTGTTATATTCCTCATCCAAATTTATATTAACTGACGGGCTGCTGTTCTTTCCTGTGAGAGAATTTAATGTATTGATCTTATCTTGTGATAATCCTTGGCATGTGGTACCCAAATTTCGGGGTAATCCGCTACCTGCGACCTGACCTGCTGGATTAACTACCCACATCTGTAGAAATATTATCACATATGACTGTAGTATTTTGCTTTGATTTCATCAGTGGTATGTTGACATATAGCGAATGTGTGCTTCGACTCAACCCTTTGATTTATAGAAAGAGAAAAGATTGTCATAATAGATTAGGATATGCATGCTCATTTCAGTAGTCTTTGCAATATTAAACAGAAAGGAATGGATTTATGCTTTGATGTTTCTGCAGTGTACACTAAGTTATTTTGTTTTTTTTATTCTTTTTAGATGCTAGACAATGATTGCAGTTGCGTTCTATCCATTTGTATCGTTGGGCAGGAAGTCAAGTCATAGACTTCGTGGTACGTGTACAAACCCGGGCCTGCAAATGAAGACGACGAGTGGAGGAGTGAAAATGAATGAAATGGCAAGTCCTAGGCAATGATAACCTTTTGGGGGAAAGGGTAAATGAAAATCCCCGAAAATTTAGAAAAAAAAATGAAAAGTGGGAAAGAAAGAATCCCCATACATGTCCTAACTTTAGTGAAAAGAGAAAGGAAGGGTATGGAAAATCCCTTATTAGTTAAATTACAAAGTATGTTCCCCCACGTATTAGAACTGAAAAAATGGGAAAGAAAATGTCCTCACCATCTTTGACCACGATGTGAAGACAAAATTTAATTTTTTTTCTTTGTTTTCCCTAGCTTTAAGATAATTTTAAGTGAAAAAAAACCTCAGAGTCTCCCTTAGATATAAGCTTATTTGAATAAGTGCCATTGATAAATTATACAATTTGCAAAAATCATAAGTTTTTTCTGCTTAAATTTTATCATTGTTTTGCTTAAATATTATCATTGCTTTGCTTCAATATTATCATTGTTTTGAATCATGATTTAATCTTTGTGTTCATTGAGTTTGCAGAAGAATCCACTCTTCATTTAGTTCTTAGGTTGAGAGGTGATATGCAGATCTTTGTAAAGAAAGATCATAGACGAATATGTTTATATTACGCTCATTGAAATTTCATATCAGTTCGTCCTTGCATAGTAATTACATATTGTAATTGTGAATGTTTTTAATTTTTCACTCCATAACAAATGTTTTGTTTTAAAAGTACTTTCATACATCATGTCTAAATGCATTGTGTACTGTTTGATTAATAAAATAGCTTAATTAGCTTTGTTCTTAAGTAATTTTGCCAATGATTTCTAGCTATATATTGTAATTATGAATGTTTTTAACTTTTCACACCATAGCAAATGTTTCGTTTTAAAAGTGCTTGCATACATCATGTCCAAATGTATTGTGTACTGTTTGATTAATGAAATAGCTTAATTAACTTTGTTCTTAAGTAATTTTGCCAATGCTTTCTAGCTATATGTTGCAATTTAGAATACTTAAGTTTGATTTTGTGATTTTGATTACAGTGCTTATTATAGAGAACAGATTTTTCTTTGTCAGTTTTTTGCTTAGTAAGTTTGATATTACTGTACTCTGTTTAGATAATTGTGTGAGATTGTAATAGTTTCATAAGTCAGTTTCTTAGATAGTTCTGCCCCGTTTTGTAAAATAATGATAGAAAATTGTAAGAACATAAGAACATAAGAATAGAGGACACTGCAACATGCCTACTGGCACACACGAGGCAGCTCCATTTTTGAATTGTATTTTCAGCATGTCTAACCTATTCTATTCTACTCTACTTATTTATTCTGTTTTTCTTTTTATGATTTTTCTAATAAGCACTAACCTATTCATACCCACCCTACCTCTGTCATATGTCTATCTAATCTACATTTGAAGGTGTCTAAGGTATTGGCATTTACTATCCTACTAGGAAGCTTGTTCCATGCATCAGCTACTCTATTACCAAACCAATTTTTACCAATTTCCCTTCCGAACCTAAATTTATCAAGCTTAAATCCATTATTACGAGTTCTGGTTTGATCATGAATTTTTAAAACTTTATTAATATCTCCCTTGTTAATCCCTTTAAACCATTTATACACTTCAATCATATCCCCCCTAACTCTTCGCCTCTCTAGAGAATGTAGATTAAGTTTTTTTAATCTGTCCTCATATGGTAGATTTCTGATATTGTGTATCATCTTGGTCATTCTTCGTTGCACTCTCTCCAAGGATTCAATTTCCATTCTATAATAGGGTGACCAGAATTGCACAGCATAATCTAAATGGGGCCTAACTAATGCAAGATAGAGCTGCAAAATAACTTTTTCCGTCCTATTGCTGACGCTTCTTGAGATAAATCCTAAAATTCTGTTTGCTTTATTTCTGACTGCTGTGCATTGCTCTCTTGGCTTAAGACTACTACTCACAAGAACTCCCAAATCCCTTTCACACTGAGAACTCATGATTTCATGGTTATTTAGCTTATAACTAGTATTGTCTTTTATAGTACCCATTTTAACTACTTTACATTTTTCAACATTAAATTCCATTTGCCATTTGCCCGACCATTCAGATAATCTATTTAGATCTTCCTGTAAAGCATGAATGTCTTCTTTTCCATTTATAGTTCTACCTATTTTAGTGTCGTCTGCGAATTTACTTAGGTTACTACTGATATCCGAATCTAGATCATTTAGATATACGATGAATAATAGAGGACCCAGTACCGAGCCTTGTGGTACCCCGCTTGTAACCGAGCCCCACTCTGATTTCTCTCCATTTATGCAAACCCTCTGTTTTCTGTCTTTTAACCATTGTTTGATCCATCTGAGCACAGCTCCTCCTATACCATGAGCTTCCAGCTTTTTAAGTAATCTTTTGTGAGGAACTCTATCAAAAGCTTTGCTAAAATCTAGATATATTGTATCATATTCTTTGCCACAATCTACTGCCTCGTAAACTTCTGAATAAAAAGACAGTAAGTTTGTAAGGCACGAAAAACCCTTAAGAAACCCGTGTTGTGAAAGTTTTATCAGTCTGTGTAATTCTAGATGTGCCCTTATTTTATTTGCAATTATGGATTCTAGAATCTTACCCACTGTTGACGTTAAACTTACCGGCCTATAATTATTCTTTTTAACACGTTCTCCTTTTTTAAATATTGGTACCACATCTGCCAATTTCCACTCCATGGGTACCGATCCTAATTTTATTGAATTATTACATAATGCAGTTAGAGGACAACTAAGCTCTTCCTTGCATTCCTTTAATATTCTAGCATATATTCCATCAGGTCCCGGAGATTTATGAGCCTTTAATTTATCTATTTCTTTTATTACCTCCTCTCTCGTAATATTTATTGAACTAAGTATATTATCGGGACTGTCTCTGTAAATGGATTCTACTTCCGGAATATTTTCCAAGTTTTCATTTGTAAATACAGATAAGAAATAATCATTTAAACATGTACACATCACTTTATCGTCATCTGTGATATGGCCATTGGCTACTTCAATTGGTCCGACTTTTTCCTTAAATTTTGTTTGATAATGTTGATAAAACCCTTTAGGATTTTCTTTAGCTTCTCCTGCTATTCGAACTTCGTATTTTCTTTTCGACTCTCTAACTATCTTTTTAACTTCCCTGTTTAACTGTATATATTGCTGCCTCACCTGCTCTTCACCTCTTTTTAGTTTCCTGTATATTCCTCTTTTAATACCTATAAGATTCTTTATTCTATTGTTCATCCATTTAGGGTCATTTTTTCTTGATCTGCAATGTTTCATGGGAATATAGTCTCTCTGACTATTCTTAAGAGTCATGACAAAATTGTTATATTCCTCATCCAAATTTACATTAACTGACGGGCTGCTGTTCTTTCCTGTGAGAGAATTTAATGTATTGATCTTATCTTGTGATAATCCTTGGCATGTGGTACCCAAATTTCGGGGTAATCCGCTACCTGCGACCTGACCTGCTGGATTAACTACCCACATCTGTACCCCAGAAATCCCTTCCCATACCTCATTAGATAATTTAGTTTTTAAGCCCTCAAAATCTCCTGCTCTAAAGTTTGGAACAATATTCTTATTTTCCTTTATAGTTTCCTTGAAAATTATGTTAAATCTAATGGAATCATGGTCACTGTTGCCCAATTTTTCACCAACTTCTAAATTTGTAACCATATTCTCTCTATTACTAAGAACTAAATCTAATGTATTCACCCCCCGTGTTGCTTCATGTACATGCTGAGAAAGGAAATTGTCTTCTACTACTTCCAAAAACTCCTTAGAGCTACTATCACCTGTTATGGTTTCCCAGTTAATATGTCTAAAATTAAAATCGCCTACAATGCAAACTCTATTTGACCTGCTTACTTTAGAAATTTCATCGTATATAACTTGCGACTCTATATTATCTAGATCAGGTGGTCTGTAGACTACTCCTACAACTAGACTTTCTATATTATTTTTAATATCAACCCATAAGGTTTCTGAATTTAGATTTGTCTTAATTCCAGACTTAATGCAGCTTCTGAGGCTATCTTTAATATACATAATTACTCCTCCCCCTCTTTTATCTGCACTACGATCAGCATTATAAAGTTTATATCCTGTAATTATGTACTCAGCTTTAAGGTGTTTGCTTTCTAATTTAATCCAACTTTCACTAATGCATATTATATCCGGTCTCTCACTACATACTGTGGCTCTCAGTTCTTCTATCTTGTTACCTAAACTACGGCTATTTGTATAATATACTTTTAAACTTTCTCTAGCTTCACCCTTCTTGTGGCTATTCTTTTTGTTAATATTTGTTCTATGTAACAAATGGTTCTTATCCTTAGACTCCCAGTTATTTGACCCACTATTTACTGAACCCTTACTGACTAATTTCTCTGCACAAGTATTAATCATTTCATTATTTGTGTCTAACAAAACCCCCCTACCTTTCTGTCTATCATACCAGCCAATACCGAGACACCTGAATTAGAAAGATGCACTCCATCCCTTGCATACATATGCTTACGACTAGTGAAGTGATCCCACCCGTCTATAAAACCTATATTATTCTCCCGACAGAAGACTTTCATCCTAGCATTTACTCCTATAGCTCGAGACCACCACTCTGAACTTTGGCTAAGCATTGGGAGAATACCACACATCACAGGAACTGCACCCCTTTTCCTAATCTTATCCAGGGCTTGTCTATACAACCTAATCAACTCTTCACTTCTACCATCCTGCACGTCATTTCCCCCAGCTATCAAACAAACAACATCTTTTTTCTCAATCCAGCTATTTATTGAATCACCCACCTTCTTCATACCTGCTCCAGGGAAAAAATATTTTCCTCTAACTCTATGCCTGAGTTTCCTGTCTACATATCTGCATAGTGAATCCCCTACAATTACCAAAGAACGAGACTTATCCGGAGGATGGGTTACTTCGACCTTGGGAGACTTACCTAGGCTCTTGACCTGAGAGCTTTTCCCACTTCCATTTTTACGATCGCTAGTACACCTATCTGACTCTATGGTTCCTGAAGAATTGCTGACGCCACTGTCACATTCATCTCTAAGTGACCTAAATGAATTAGCAACCTGTAGTCTAAAAGTATCATTTTTCTTAAGAACCATTTTCGTTGAACCCTTATTCACAACTTTCCAGTCGTCTTCATTATTCAATCGACCCTTCCTGGTTAACACCTCTACTTTACCTCTCAGATCCCTGTTCTCCTCAGCTAAGGATCTGACCTCCTGCCTGACTGCGGCCAACTCATTTCTTAAATTAAAAATGAGTTTGCTTGCGTCAGACGAGGACAAATCCCCAGCACAGCCACAAACAGCACCAGCAACGACACAACTACCAACACCACTACCACTAACACCACCAGCACAAAGAACACCACCACTCTCCATTGTACTAAGTTTGGTCAAGATTAGAGCTACTGGAAGCACGTCCTCACTGGATGAACCCAGAAATATATGAGATATTTCAGTTTGGTGATTGGGAGTGTCGTAAAGCAATTAAAGATGCCTATAGCCTCACAATGCATTTCAGAGATGCCTACAAGTGCCAGGTGGCAGTGACGCCCATGATGCCCACCCATCACAATGAGTAGCACAAGAGAGCCTAGTCAGTGAGAGAATCAGATCTTGTCCGGGGCAGACGTGACATCCACAGCTTAACAATCTCCCCCTTGGGGGCAGGAATCTGGAATCGTTCATGACAGGAACTGTAGTAATTGGAGCTCTGAGAAATTAGTATAACCTAGAAATAAATCAATATAAAAAAAGATGCTTTTCTGTTATCACTAACCACGCTACCAAGAGAAACAACACCACAGTTATTTGTGTAAAATAGTGGGATGAAAATCCCACCATATCGCTAACCCTCGTGTGAATTAGTGCTCACACGACAATTGGCGACAACTGGTGGGATTACACCACGACAAGCTTTTCAAAATCTTTATGTCTTCGAAATTATAATTATCACATGATGATAACATACAGTTTTCAACAACAACAAATATATATATATATATATATATATATATATATATATATATATATATATATATATATATATATATATATATATATATATATATATATATATATATATACATATATATATATATATATATATATATATATATATATATATATATATATATATATATATATATATATATATATATATATATATATATATATATATATATATATATATAAAGTCAAAGTATTTTCTTTGACTCAGCCACCAACCCTTATAAGAGGGAATATGGCTATGGTATATATATATATATATATATATATATATATATATATATATATATATATATATATATATATATATATATATATATATATATATATATATATATATATAAAGTATATCTAAAAAGAATATAAAAAGTTTGCCTCTGTGCATGCAGTAATAAAATTAAAGATAATATTTTATTACTACATTAAAGAATGAATTTTGATTAATTGTACATGAAAAATAATATATATATATATTCTTCTACAAATTCAAATTTAATTTTTTTGAGTGACTATTCAACAGAATTACCTCAGGAGACAGAGAGGAGTTATAAATTTTTTCTCAATTTCTATACTTATGATCTGGTAGGTACTTTACCTTCTTTTTATACTCCCTTTTCCTACCCAAATATACTGCTCAATATCTGACTTCTGGACTTCAAATGGCTAGCTTTTGTGGGGAGTTTTGTGTGTAGGCGCTGTTCCTCCCCTGTCTCTTTGGTTTCTTGATTGACTTCGTCTCTTTCAAATACAGAAAACGACTGTGTGACATTCTTGTTGTCATTTCTTGTGACTTTACACTCCCTTCTTCATGACCAAGCTGAAATAATTGTTACAAACATTATCATGGCTAAATCTTCAACGTTTTATTTTATCTATTTAGCATATTCTTTCAGACAAATAATGTATATACTGCAGCTAGAGAGAAAAATAAAGAATCATTCAGAGATTCGCATCCTTGATCACTAAGTATCTCACTTGAAAATCTTGAAAATCGAATAATAATCTTGATGTTGGCAGAGTAGGGGACAAAACAAAAATAAAATAAAATCTCCATCTCTGCCATACCTGGGCAGGTGGAAAATCACTTTGGCTCAAAAATATCTCCGAATAGACATCTCAACGGCTACATACCTCCCACTTATACTACGCTCATATGGAAAGGGCAAATCCACTGATTAAACAGGCACTTGATAAAGAGAAGACAGTGGTAATCTCAGGCATAAGCAAATCCCAGGAGCCAACATGGCTGGGGAGACTTGAAGAAAATAAAGCTAGGGTTGTAGACCTGATAAGAAAGCTTGGAGTAGTTTGTGGTCCTGAGGATATTGTAAACATTCATCAACTAGGCAAATATTCGAAGGAAGGAAAGCAGAGACCATCAAAAGTTATCTTTGAGAGAAGGGAAACATGTAGGGATATATTGTTGAGAAAAAAAGTCTAAAAGACCTTCAAGAATTCAAAGAAGTGTTCATTAGATGATACAGAACACAGGAAGAGATGGAAAAGATCAAAAACTTGTTGGAAGAGGAAAGAAGGTTAAATGAGGAAAGAAATGAAGAAGAGAAGAAAAATGTTAATTTCAGAGTTCTTCCAGACAAAGGGGAGATAAAGAAGATAATGACAGAAGATCAGGGGATGGGGCCTCATTAAGATTGTTATACATAAATGCTGATGGATTAGCTGGTAACGCAGTAGAATTAAAAGATAGGATTCACAACAGTATGGCAGATATAGTAGCAATTACAGAGACTAAGTTGAGTGAGGACATAAACAGTGTCACAGTTTTTCCTAAGGGCTTCAGATTATTAAGGGTTGAAAGAACTGAGAGGACTGGTGGAGGGATAGCACTGCTCATAAGTGAAAGGATTCAAGTTGAAGAAATAAACTTGGCTATAGAAAGTGAGTTCAAGGAATTTCTTGCTGCTCGCATAAATACTGGGTCAGAGAGCATAATAATAACTGTTGTATATAACCCACCAAGGAACCAGAATAGGCTAGAAGTTTATAAAGAGAGTCATATAGGTACTATTGAGGTCATAAACTAAGTTGTTAACATGGCACAGGAGAGAAAATGTAGGATTTTAATTATGGGAGATATTAATCATATAGAGATAGGTTGGATAAATCTTGACCCACACAGTGGTAAGGACTCATTCGGGGCAAGATTCCTAGATTGCGTACAAGGGAATTTCCTACACCAACATGTAATGGAACCAACGAGGGCCAAGGGTGGGGATGAACCATCACTACTTGATCTAGTATTCACAGATAATGTGTTGGATATTGAAAAAATTGAGTATAAACCACCAATTGGAAAAAGTGACCACTGTGTGTTGTTGATGGAGTATATTATTGAAGATATTCTGCCTGAGAGTAGAGGTACTGAGGACATGAGGAGGAACTATCCGAAAGGAGATTACATCAAAATGAAAGAGCTTTTTGCAGTTAATGACTGGAGAACCTTATTTTACAACAAATCTGTACAAGAAATGTATGACATCTTTTGTGAGAAATATGGGAAGATAGTAGATTGCTGCATACTTTTCACCAAAGTAGGTGTAATTCATGCCAGAGAGAAATGGTTCGATAATGAGTGTAAAAGAGCTAAGGAGTGGAGAGACAAATGCTGGAAAAGGAATAGGAGGAGAAAAAACATAAATGCCTGGCAAACCTACAAAAGAGCAAGAAATGACTACCTAAGTAAAAGAAGAGAGGCAGAGGGAGATTATGAGAGGGAAATCACCAGGAAAGCTAAAGAAAACCCCTAGCTTTTCCACAGCTTTAGCAGAGGAAAACTGAAGGTAAAGGAACAGGTTTTGAGGCTTAAGAGAGAGGATGGAAGCAGCACTGAGACGGATGAAGAGATCTTCAAAGAATTGAACAAGGAGTTTCAGTCAGTATTTACAGTAAAAAATACCCCACCCCCTCAGATTGCAGAGATAAAAGCTCAAAGGCCTGTATTAGAGAACATCAACCTTACAGCCACAGAGGTATGCAAAGTGCTGATGGAGTTAGATGTTCATAAAGCTACAGGTCCTGATGACATATCCCCTCATGTACTTAAAAATGCACAAACTCAATATCAGTGGCACTATGTATCATATTTAAAAAGTCACTGGAGTCAGGGGAGATTCCAAGATGCTGGAAACAAGCAAACGTGATACCTATCTTCAAAAAGGGAAGGAGGGATAGGGCTCTGAACTATAGACCAGTTTCCTTGACCAGCATAGTTTACAAAGTTATGGAGAAACTCCTAAGTAAACATATCTCTCATCACTTGGAATCCTTCAACTTTTAGTCAGTGAGGCAACATGACTTCAGAGAAGGTAGATCAACAGTAACAAACTTGCTAGAATTTTATGATGAGGTAAGCCGAATCTTACAGGAAAGAGAGGGCTGGGCAGATTGCATATTCATAGACTTCCAGAAAGCGTTTCACTCTGTTCCACATGGAAGGCTTATTAGGAAGCTGCAAGCAGTGGTTAGAATAGGTGGAAATGTCTTGATATGGATAAAAACTTACTTAGAAGGAAGGGAACAGAGGGTTAGAGTAAGACACTCAGTGTCTGAATGTAGAAGAGCTAGTAGTGGAGTTCTACAGGGTTCAGTTTGAGGACCACTTTTGTTCCTTGTATATGTTAATGACCTACCAGAGTCTGTAAATTCATTCATGAATATGTTTGTAGATGATGCAAAGATTGTGAAGAAAGTAGGAAACGAGAACAATGGTAGAGAACTTCAAGAAGATCTAAATAGTCTGCAAGGGTGGTAAGAAAAGTGGCTAATGAAATTCAATACTTCAAAATGTAAGTTAATGAGAATGGGTACAAGTGCAAGAAGGCCCA
>JAXCGZ010002406.1:17500-42500 GCA_037179515.1 Halocaridina rubra | reverse complement strand
GGCCAAAAGCTAAAGCATGCGAGGTGGTGACAGATAAGCCTCTATTCTTCTTACTTAAATTATTCAGAAGCTACATGGTTCCTCTATTTTCCTCAAAGCTCCCATTCCTATAGTTCATGCAAGCCACTATTCCTCCCTAGCACAATCAACAATTCCCCGCCCCCTTCGTTGAAGGCTTCTAACTAGGACATAAGTTCTGCCCCCGGCAACGACTGACATCTAACTAACACGTTCTCTGTATGCTGTCCTCTGGGCGGGTTTTTTTGAGTGCGCACTTTGCCCTCTAGCGGCTATTGACGTACGACACCCCCCACCACCACTCTGAAATATGTGATATTTCAGACTAAACATTACTTCTTTCATGAGAGACTTATAATGTTTTAACTATTATTATTTTGCAAAAATAATGGAGCAGAATTATCTAATGAACTAACTTATGAAACTATTACAATCTCATATAGTTATCTAAGCAGATTACAGAAATATCAAAATTACTATGCAAAAAAACTGACAAAAGAAAAATGTGTTCCTTATAATAAACATTGTAATTAAAGGCAAAAAATCTAAATTAAGTATTCACAATTGCAATATTAAGCTAGTAAGCATTGACAAAATTATTCAAGAACAAAACTAATTAAGCTATTACATTACTCAAATAATACACAATGCATTTTGTCATGATGTGAAAAGAGAGTTAAAACTTATTCACAATTACAATATGTACTTACTATTCAATGACAAAACGATATAGGAAAATCTAAATGAACAGAATTACATTACTTAAATAATATAAAATACAGTTGGATATAATCTCTTTAAATTTTTAATCATGACTTAAACAATGATAATAGTTAAACAGAAAAACTTAACATCACAATTACAATCTGTAACTACTTTTCAAGGACAAAATGATATAGGAGAGAAACTAACTGCACATAATTACATTACTTAAATAATATAAAATACATTTGGATATAAGCTCTGCAAATGTTAAATCATGACTTAAAACAATGATGATAGTTAAACAGAAAAACTTAACATCATAATTACAAATTGTAACTACTATTCAAGAACAAAATTATCTAGGAGAGAAACCAACTGCACATAATTACGTTACTTAAATAATATAATCTCTTTCTATGCCTACATCAACACTGAATATTCTTGGATATTCGTTACACACCTCATATTATCCCTTCACATCTGACAAGTCATTACACTATCCATTTCTGTTTATCTTTACTTTATGTATTCTTCGTGCCCAGACCTGATGAGGGCTGTTTTATATTATTATATTTTTGGCCTGTTCTGGTGTTACAATCATAAATATATATATATATATATATATATATATATATATATATATATATATATATATATATATATATATATATATATATATATATATATATATATATAGTTGAGTATGATTTTTTGCAAAATGTAACATTTAACACACATTATAGTGAGAAAAAAAATAGAATTCAATCATGCACAATTGTTAAATGACACTTATTCTAATAAACTTAAACCTAGGGGAGGCTCTGAGGTGACCTTACAGCTAAGCTTAAAATAAAAAAATAAAAAAATTACAATATTTGTTTTTCTGCGTCTACTAAATGTTGGCAAAGAAAGTGGGGACTTTTTTCCCCCATCTTTATCAGTTCAAATACATAGTTGTAAAGACTCTATTTCCCTTTGTGGACATTTCTACCTTTTTTTTATTATTCAACTTTCTTAACTAAAGGGATTCTCAATTCTCTTTTCTCATTGTTAATTTTAAAATTTTCTATTATAGGGATTTTCAATTCCCTTTTTACGTTGTCACTGAATTTATCATATATATGGGGATTTATTCTTTCCCCCTTTCTCATTTTTAATTTTTGGGGATTATCACTTCCCCATCCCCTCCTAACCCATTATTGCTAGGTCTTGGGATTCCCACCACTAGTGACTGTTCAACTCCAACCTCACACTTTGAGAGGGGTTCGGGTTGTAACCACGTACCGTGATTCTTTTTCTTGAGACAGGGACGGACATAAGGAGGGCGCCAATATATTTTCCCTGAGCCTCTCCTGCCAGCGTTGCTGCGACACTCGAGGTGGTCCTATGACCACCTCTCATGACACCTCCCCCCGGAGGTGCATCTCCCTCCAGCTGAAAAATATGAACATAGCCTGGAGTAGATTCTAGGGCCAGAAACTAGGGCCTCATGTCGCTAATACACATGCAAGAGAGAATAGATAAGACCTCTGAGTACAAACAACGGCCATATGTAAGAATTCAGAGGGCATACTTCACCTCCCTGCTTCTGCAAGTGCTTGCAATCTCTCCAATGGGTAAAAGGGACTAGTTTGTGAAAATAAAATTTAAAATTGTAGGTCGGGGCTGCCTGGAAATAGTGTGGTAATTGGAAGTTTGTGTCTACATCATTAAATTATTATTTCAAGATACTGAGTAACTGGTACATAACATTAATATGTTATAGATATCAAAAGGAAAAGACATGAAATGCTGAGAAAAGTCATTAAAGAAATCTTATTAGCAGTGACTACAGTAACATAAAAGCATGAATTTAAGATAAAAAATACAAATCAATTGGTTACTGCTGATAGCATTTACGAAAATAATTTCCAAAAGGCCATGGAGTGATAGCAACAGTAACAGCCAACATAATAATAACAATACTAATAATAATGATCATAATAAGAATAATAAAAATAAAATAATATTTATATATATATATATATATATATATATATATATATATATATATATATATATATATATATATATATATATATATATATATATATATTAGAATGGGATAGGATAGGAGGGGAAATAGGGGAGGGGATTAAGGATGTAAGGGAACTGGAAGGAAAAGCACGAAAATTAAATAAAGTGAGAGATATAAAGAGAGGGGCAGACCCTCGTGCTAAGTTTTAATCTGGAATCGTATATTCCGATCTTATCTAAATCGGGAATAGCAGTATATATATAAAATTGAGACTGGCATTTTGAAGTAAGAACAGAGTTTTATACTTATATTTCATAATGCTCATTCTGATGGATGGATGATGGATGGTGGGTGACTCTCTCCGCAGTTTTTTTTACTATTCGAATTCCTGCAGTCATAATATATATATATATATATATATATATATATATATATATATATATATATATATATATATATATATATATATATATATATATATATATATATATTAGAATGGGATAAGATAGGAGGGGAAATAGGGGAGGGGATTAAGGATATAAAGGAATTGGAGGGAAAAGAACGAAAATTAAATAAAGTAAGAGAAATAAAAGAGAGGGGCAGACCCTCGTGCTAAGTTTTAATCTGGATTCGTATATACCGATCTTATCTAAATCGGGAATAGCAGTATATATATACAATTGAGACTGGCATTTTGAAGTAAGAACAGAGTTTTATACTTATATTTCATAATGCTCATTTTGATGGATGGATGATGGATGGTGGGTGACTCTCTCCGCAGTTTTTTTTACTATTCGAATTCCTGCAGTCATAATATATATATATATATATATATATATATATATATATATATATATATATATATATATATATATATATATATATATTATATATATATATATATATATATATATATATATATATATATATATATAGTCATCAACCTTTCGGTTGCCAAATTTGTCAGTGGGAGCTTTGGCTATTTTCCAAAACAGTTGCAATATGTTGCAGAAAAATATATAATAATCTGTTCAACTTATGTCTTAGCAGTATTTATGCAATATCAGCATGCAAAAACTTGTCAACTGTAATAAAACTTGGGCACATTTATCATCTAGCAAATTAGCAAAAGAATCTAAAAAAAATCAATGATTATAATACTCTGTCAACATGAAGAAGTAACATGTTTCAGTATGGAAAGGGCAAAAGACGTGAGAGAGAGAGAGAGAGAGAGAGAGAGAGAGAGAGAGAGAGAGAGAGAGAGAGAGAGAGAGAGAGAGAGAGAGAGAGAGAGAGAGAGAGAGAACTTATTTTTCTTCAAAATAAAAAAAAATATTTTTCGATTAAAGTGCCCTTTTTATGACTTGACTTCCTGTCCAAACTATACAAGGGGACAGTGCAAGTGCAACCATTTCTAAAGTCTAAAGAGAATAAAGCAAAATAACTTAGTGTACAAATGAAGAAACATCGAAACATAAATTCATTCTTTTTTCTGTTTAACATTGCAAATAACTTTAGTGGAGTAAGCATACACGTACTTGTCTAGTATGGCAATCTTTTCTCTGTTTATAAATCAGAGGGTTGAGTCGAAGCATGTCGTAGTGTACTTTATATCACTTACATTACTATTAATACCAGAAGGGTGCAAGGCAAGAATGGACAAGCGGTGGTTTCTTTAATTTACTTTATTCTAGAGTACAACATATTCGACGCCTCAATGCCCCCCACCCTATGACTATCAAAATCTATGTTCTATTCGTGCCCCTGGTAAAATTTTAACTAACTGAGCTCTGTCTGCCTCGGGGATTCTTGAATTACCCCATGGGCAGGGCGTGTCATGTAATCCAGTTTTGCCAATAGACTTCAGGTTCAAAGAGGAGTCCCTCCCTTTGGGGGAGGGGCTATTTCAGCAGGCCTATTGAACAGAAGAAGTTCTAAATCGTTGCAGCTATTGGGGCCTCTCTCTCTCAGGGCGTGTACATACAAATGTGGGTCAAATGTTTACAGCCTCTTGTGGTGTTTTCAGGGACCGAGGGTCCCTTATCTTTTAGGCCTATTGGAGTGCATGGTGCCGGAAATTAGTTCTGTTTATCTAGCCATAAATCTTGGTGGCTCCAAGGGAAAGCAGGGTCTGGACCCAAAACCCAATAAAAGTGAGGGCATGTAATAAACCATCTGTGCCCTCGACCGTTACTCCTCAAGATTTTTTCAGATTCTGGCTTCAGCAGGCTTTCATGTGACTTCAGCAAGACTTCAGTCATGCAGCATCCCTCCCCACCAAACTGAAATATCTCTATTTCAGCAGCAGCATGGGTTATCTTTTGAGAGCTCTTTGATATCTCCTAACTGACATTAGTTTACAATAAAAACCTGGCCGAATTATTTAAGCTATTATCTAAGAATTCCTATTTCTATGAACTTCTAAACAGATTACAGGAACATAGCATTATTCTTATAGCTTAATAGTAATTTTACATATGAACTAGAGCATGCAGAGTCTATTTCCTTGTGGGAAATCTTTAATACAAACATATTCCTATATTTAAAAACAAAAATAACCTTAATCATTATTATTTCAGTGTGTAACTAATCATTAACAAACATTAATTAAGATCAAAAGTCAGTTTAGATCATAACGTTACCTTATCTACTTCTCTCCTTTTTCAAAAGATTTACAAAATTTGGTTAGTTACAGTCAAAATATGAATCATGTAGAGCATTAGCAAACAAATTATGTAGAGTATTAGCATGTATGAACATTTAAAATGTGATAGTCAATAACATAAATGGTAATTTCTATAAGAAACCTCATCTTATAATTTCCATTCCTATCGTTACTATGGGGCACTGATTTGTCTTAAAATTAGGCCTTAAAAACTACCCCTGAAACAAAACATTTGTTACGGTGTGAAAAGTCAAAAACATTCACCATTTCAATATGCAATTTCTGTTCAGGGACAAACTGATATGAGAACTTAATGAACATAATATAAAGCATATTCGTCTATGATCATTCTTCACAAAGACTCTGCACACTACCTCTCAACCTAAGACTTTAAATGAGGAGGGGATTGTTCTGCAAACTTAATGAACACAAAGAGTAAATCATGATTCAAACAATGATATTAATTAAGCAGAAAACAACTTATTGTGATTTGTGCAAATTTTACAATTTATCAATGGTACTTATTCTAAAAACTTACATCGAAGGGAGACTCTGAGTTTTCACTTTAAAATTATCTTAAAGCTAGGCAAAAATTGAAAAATTATAACTTGTCTTTTCACACATGGGTCAAAGACGGTGGGGACATTCTCTTTCCCATTTTTTCAGTTCTAATACGTGGGGGAACATATTTGACCAAATAACTAATAAGGGATTTTCCATAAACTTCCTTTCTCTCTTCACTAAAGTTAGGACATGTATGGGGATTCTTTCTTTCTGGGGATTTCATCAATTTGTTTATGTGGCTTATAAGGTGTTATTAAGATGTTTTAAAAGACTTCTGTTTCCTCTCCCTTGCTCATGAAATTCTTGCTAGGCTTAATACAACGGTCTCCATGTTTACCTCTCCTTTTCACTCCCCCGCCATCTTCACTGCAGGCCCAGGTTCGCACACTACCACAAATTCTCTTCCTCTGAAGACTGGCAAGACAAAAAGGAAGCGATCAATGCATCTTCCGAACCCCTCCAGCCTGGCTTTTTCGTCCTACCTCTGGGCCCGTCTTGACTATGACAACCCCTGTAGGAGACCTGCAACGTCACAGCGACTTTCTCCTCAGTACTGCAATACACACGTTCCTTCGAAGCAGACCTCGGAATGAAAATCTGAACCTATGTCACTAATACAGTTGTAAAAAAGGTTCCCTATGACTTTGGGGTACCAACAATGGCCATACGTCGGTAATCTGAGGCTATACTTCGCCTCCCCTGCAACTGCAAGTGCTTGCAATCTCTATTCAATGGGCAACAGGTCTTGTTTGAGAGAAAACAAAATCTAAAGACTTTTAGAACCTGCAGGTCGGGGCTGCCTGGAAATAGGGTGGTAATGAAAGGTTTGTGTCTACACCATTAGATTATTATTCCAAGATACTTAGGACTTAGCTGAGAAACTGATACATAACATTACTTAACTATAGATATCAAAAAGAACAATCATTAAATGCTGAGAAAAGCCAGTAAGGAAATATTCTTATTAGCAGTGGCTACATTAATATCAAGAAAGAACTCAGATAAAAGATACAAATCATCAGGTTACTGCTGTTTGTATTGCAAAAATAATAATTAGCAAAAGGCCATTGAGAAATAGCAACAATAACAGTCAACATAATAATAACATTACTAATAATCATGATCATAATAAATATCATAAAAAATTAAATGAAAATACTAAATCAGAAATGACAATATATATACAATGGAGACTGGCATTCAGAAGTAAGAACAGAGTTCTATACTTATATTTCATAGTAATGCTCATTCTAACACAGTCTCCTCTACTATTCAAATTCCTGCCATCATAATATGATATATATATATATATATATATATATATATATATATATATATATATATATATATATATATATATATATATATATATATATATATATATATATATATATATATATATATATATATATATATATAGAGTATAAACGGCAACTTTTGGGTTCCCCAATTTGTAAATGGGAGTTTTATCTATTCTCTAAATAGTTGCGATATGTGGCAAAAATCTTTATGCAAAAGTTAGTACTACCAATGTCTTATCAGTATTTATGCAATAACAGCATGCAAAAATTTATCAACTGAAATAAAATGTAGGCACCATTATCGCCTAGCTTAACTGGAAAAAAACAACAAAAAAGAATCAATAACGGCAACATTCTCGTAGCATCGGAAGGAACACATGTCAGTCTCAGAGTAGAGAGAGAGAGAGAGAGAGAGAGAGAGAAGAGAGAGAGAGAGAGAGAGAGAGAGAGAGAGAGAGAGAGAGAGAGAGAGAGAAAAGAGAGAGAAATGAAAGGTTGACTGGGCAACCGTGAAATACGTTGCGGTATCCACCCACATGGTTAGGTGAGACGGGCTTTCTTCCTTTACATGCACTGAAATAAAAAATAAATTATCACGGAGTATCTCTTTAAAATAAAAGAATAAATAAACAAATGAAAGTGAACAACGTGAACAATGACTATTGATAGAGTTTTACGTTTATTGTCAGAGGGCTATTTTTATTCCCAGTTAACAAAAACCAAAAGCAAAAGAACTTAGTGTACAACTTGCAGAAACATCGAAGCATAAATCCATTCCTTTCTATTTAACATAGCCAAGGACTTTACTGAAATAGCACACACACCCCTATCTATCATGACAATCTCCTTCTTACTACAAATCAGAGGGTTGAGTCGAAGCACACACTCTCTATAAGGCAACATATCTCTGATAAAATTAAAGCAAAATATTAAAATCATATGTGACAATATCTCTACTACTATCAACAAAAGTACAAATATCTTTTTCTTAACAAACGTCTTATAATGACTTAAGTATTAATCATTTTAAATTGAAAACACAACATATAATCTCTGAGGATCTCAATTATCTTAATTAGTGCCATTGCAATTTTAAATTCATGAAAATTATGGGGATTAACAATAATTATTTCTAGATAATCCTTTTCAAAGCTCTTTAACTATAATATATAGATCAAAGGGATAAAAGTATTAAAAAATTTTCTTCATACAAAAAAACTATAATAATAAAAATGGGTATCTGAAAAAATATGAAAAGTCTGTCTCTGTGTATGCAATAATAAAAACAAAAAGTATATTTCATTCACAACAGTAAAGAATGCATTTTGCTTAAGTTTCAAAATCTCGCAAGGAGTTGTACAGGAACAATTAAAACAGAAAATATATATATTCTTCTACAATCTCGAATTTGACTTATTTGAATTACTATGCAACAGAATTACCTCCGGAACCGGGGGAAGTTCGACATATAACTGTTCTGTCTGTTTGCTCATACTTACGCACGGTTGGGTACTTTTACTATTAACCTCCATTTTACTACTTTAATTTTCCTACTCTTATACTGCCCGAGGTTTGCCTTCAGGGCTGTGGCTGAATAAGAACATAAGAACATAAGAATAGAGGACACTGCAACATGCCTACTGGCACACACGAGGCAGCTCCATTTTTTAATTGTATTTTCAGCATGTCTAACCTATTCTATTCTACTCTACTTATTTATTCTGTTTTTCTTTTTATGATTTTTCTAATAAGCACTAACCTATTCATACCCACCCTACCTCTGTCATATGTCTATCTAATCTACATTTGAAGGTGTCTAAGGTATTGGCATTTACTATCCTACTAGGAAGCTTGTTCCATGCATCAGCTACTCTATTACCAAACCAATTTTTACCAATTTCCCTTCTGAACCTAAATTTATCAAGCTTAAATCCATTATTACGAGTTCTGGTTTGATCATGAATTTTTAAAACTTTATTAATATCTCCCTTGTTAATCCCTTTAAACCATTTATACACTTCAATCATATCCCCCCTAACTCTTCGCCTCTCTAGAGAATGTAGATTAAGTTTTTTTAATCTGTCCTCATATGGTAGATTTCTGATATTGTGTATCATCTTGGTCATTCTTCGTTGCACTCTCTCCAAGGATTCAATTTCCATTCTATAATAGGGTGACCAGAATTGCACAGCATAATCTAAATGGGGCCTAACTAATGCAAGATAGAGCTGCAAAATAACTTTTTCCGTCCTATTGCTGACGCTTCTTGAGATAAATCCTAAAATTCTGTTTGCTTTATTTCTGACTGCTGTGCATTGCTCTCTTGGCTTAAGACTACTACTCACAAGAACTCCCAAATCCCTTTCACACTGAGAACTCATGATTTCATGGTTATTTAGCTTATAACTAGTATTGTCTTTTATAGTACCCATTTTAACTACTTTACATTTTTCAACATTAAATTCCATTTGCCATTTGTCCGACCATTCAGATAATCTATTTAGATCTTCCTGTAAAGCATGAATGTCTTCTTTTCCATTTATAGTTCTACCTATTTTAGTGTCGTCTGCGAATTTACTTAGGTTACTACTGATATCCGAATCCAGATCATTTAGATATACGATGAATAATAGAGGACCCAGTACCGAGCCTTGTGGTACCCCGCTTGTAACCGAGCCCCACTCTGATTTCTCTCCATTTATGCAAACCCTCTGTTTTCTGTCTTTTAACCATTGTTTGATCCATCTGAGCACAGCTCCTCCTATACCATGAGCTTCCAGCTTTTTAACTAATCTTTTGTGAGGAACTCTATCAAAAGCTTTGCTAAAATCTAGATATAATGTATCATATTCTTTGCCACAATCTACTGCCTCGTAAACTTCTGAATAAAAAGACAGTAAGTTTGTAAGGCACGAAAAACCCTTAAGAAACCCGTGTTGTGAAAGTTTTATCAGTCTGTGTAATTCTAGATGTGCCCTTATTTTATTTGCAATTATGGATTCTAGAATCTTACCCACTGTTGACGTTAAACTTACCGGCCTATAATTATTCTTTTTAACACGTTCTCCTTTTTTAAATATTGGTACCACATCTGCCAATTTCCACTCCATGGGTACCGATCCTAATTTTAGTGAATTATTAAATAATGCAGTTAGAGGACAAGTAAGCTCTTCCTTGCATTCCTTTAATATTCTAGCATATATTCCATCAGGTCCCGGAGATTTATGAGCCTTTAATTTATCTATTTCTTTTATTACCTCCTCTCTCGTAATATTTATTGAACTAAGTATATTATCGGGACTGTCTTTGTAAATGGATTCTACTTCCGGAATATTTTCCAAGTTTTCATTTGTAAATACAGATAAGAAATAATCATTTAAACATGTACACATCACTTTATCGTCATCTGTGATATGGCCATTGGCTACTTCAATTGGTCCGACTTTTTCCTTAAATTTTGTTTGATAATGTTGATAAAACCCTTTAGGATTTTCTTTAGCTTCTCCTGCTATTCGAACTTCGTATTTTCTTTTCGACTCTCTAACTATCTTTTTAACTTCCCTGTTTAACTGTATATATTGCTGCCTCACATGCTCTTCACCTCTTTTTAGTTTCCTGTATATTCCTCTTTTAATACCTATAAGATTCTTTATTCTATTGTTCATCCATTTAGGGTCATTTTTTCTTGATCTGCAATGTTTCATGGGAATATAGTCTCTCTGACTATTCTTAAGAGTCATGACAAAATTGTTATATTCCTCATCCAAATTTATATTAACTGACGGGCTGCTGTTCTTTCCTGTGAGAGAATTTAATGTATTGATCTTATCTTGTGATAATCCTTTGCATGTGGTACCCAAATTTCGGGGTAATCCGCTACCTGCGACCTGACCTGCTGGATTAACTACCCACATCTGTACCCCAGAAATCCCTTCCCATACCTCATTAGATAATTTAGTTTTTAAGCATTCAAAATCTCCTGCTCTAAAGTTTGGAACAATATTCTTATTTTCCTTTATAGTTTCCTTGAAAATTATGTTAAATCTAATGGAATCATGGTCACTGTTGCCCAATTTTTCACCAACTTCTAAATTTGTAACCATATTCTCTCTATTACTAAGAACTAAATCTAGTGAATTCACCCCCCGTGTTGCTTCATGTACATGCTGAGAAAGGAAATTGTCTTCTACTACTTCCAAAAACTCCTTAGAGCTACTATCACCTGTTATGGTTTCCCAGTTAATATGTCTAAAATTAAAATCGCCTACAATAGCTTTTAAGGAGGGTGCACATGTGGGCGCTGTTTTCTCCCCTGTTCTTTTGGCTTCTGGATCAACTTCTGCTCTCTCGAATACGGGGAATGGCTGTGTAGGATTCTTGTTGTCATTTCGTGTCAGCCCACACTCTTTCTTTGTGACCAGGCTGAAATAATTTTGATAAACATTATCATGGCTAAATCTCGAAAAGTTTTATTTTATCAATCTAACATATCTATTCAGACAAATAATGTATATACTGCAGCTAGCAAAAAAAATAAAATATCATTCATAGATTCACGTCCTTTATCACGCATTATCTACCTTGGAATTCTCGGAAATCAAAAAATAATCTCATTGGCGGAGTAGGGGACGAAACAAAAATAAAACACACTTGGCATCTCAACCATATCTGGGCAGGTGGAGAATCATTTTCTCAATAATATCCCTCAATAGATATTGCAACAGTGCAGCACCTCCCATAAATAAACTCGGATATGGCATGCACATAGACCCGGCGGAGCAGGGGAACTCCCTCGCAGACTCCCCCAATCATGTTTCCTAACGGTCTTTCCCGCAATTTCACCCACTAGAACAACCCCCCCATTATACCCCCAGTCATTCACACTCATTCTCTCTTACATTCGTTCATACTCTCAACTCATACTCTCCATGCATTTCCCCTGAGATATATATTTACAGCGCTGATTTCCTTCCCTCACCATTCTGAAGGAGTGGGTGCGTGAAATCTCGGTCGGGACGCGTGGTCACATGACTGTCTCACCAGTCCTAGGTCCCATTTTAATAAACAAACATTCTACTCCATTGAAGTTACGTTTGGGTGACACTGAAAAACCTCCCCTATTTCAGCACAGCACAAATTCACTCAAATTTACTTTTACTTTCACCTGCATAGTGCGAAATTAAAAAAAACTCATCTCTAAACAATATCACAAAATTTCTTATTCTTGAAAACAAAATGCCACACACGTATCGTAATATCAATTCCCCATCATAATATTAAAAAAGTGATCTGTCATCTCTGTTAAATTCTTTTCTCACCAAAATATAACACCTGTAGAATAATAATAATAAAAAGAAACAACCTTGAAAACAGGTGCAAGGATCTTATCACTCGAGTTCTTATGCTTTAAGAAATTAATATAAAAATGATTTTACACGTACTTGAAAAATCAAAGATCAGTACAATTACTATATCTTTATAATAACGAGGTTGGAAGATCGATTGGTCATTTCTACATTCCTTTCTTGGATATCACACGTGATTAAGAGAACAGCCTTAAAAGCGGATTCAAGTATACTTCTCACTATAATTCTTACGCTTAAGAAATTATAATAATAGTGATTTCACGTACATTAAATTTTTCAATTAAAATCAATACATTCGCGTTCTTAAAATTCAATTTTGTCATTAATACAAATAAATGGAACACCCTTTAAATGCAATTACTTGCTATATTCTTCAAATTATAACAAAAATGGAGTTTATTACTGCTTATAGCTATTAGTACAAATTATCCATGTTAGTAATGGGTACAGAAATTCTATTTTTATTAATTTACTAGGAACCACACCCCTTATAGGCGGGTTGGCTGAGTCAAAGCATAACTACAAGATAAAATGGCGATGTCCACCGACCTCCACTTCTTTTATTAATTGTCCCATTACGCACTGGATACAGATCACAAGTACTTAGCTATTTTAAGGAGGTGGTCCTGAAGAGCTTCATGGCAGAAGGCAATGGAGGAGGGGGTTCTTCTTCCTTCTGGGCGCAGGAGGATCCCCCAACTTCTCCATCTCTCGTGTAGAATCGATGAATCACCATCTTCTTGGCTGGTTCCGGCGACATGTACTTTTGGCAAGGGGCTTTTTCGCTCAAAGCCCCGGTCACTCTTCGGCTCACTAAGAAATATCTTAGGCATACTTACTTAAAAATTTCCCAATGCTTTAACTTTGACCACTCGTCTCTGCATACGGTCTCGGCCATAAATCGGGTGCACCTTTGTACTATTTCATAAATTAGGTACTCGTCTGTCCACTCAGCACTTCTCATCCGCTGACCCAAGTGTTTCAGGAAGTCGGCCGCGGGAATAATGGACGGACATTCGAGGCCTTTTACATTTGCGCCGTTCAAGTATAAAGATAAATCTTTGACTCAAGGCGACTTTACAACCAGGGCTCGGGGTGGGGGCATGACCTGCTGCGTTCCCTGTGTCACAACAGGGCTCGGAGCGGCAGATTGTTCGTCGATGTTTGAGGCGTCGGTTTCTCTGTCGGCGTTGACCAAGTTCCTTCTCGACGGAGCGGCGTCAGCAGGAGTTTGTAGGCGCCGCACGTGCTCCTACAATTCGAGAATTCTCCGGTGTTTGTCCTCGTCACTCATTTCCTGTATTGGAAGATATTGGATCTCTGCGTTTGCCATTCTATTTTTTTCTTTGCACAGATTTCGACTGATATGAGAGTCTTTTCGTATGTTTTCCGGGCATGTGATCCGTACTGCACTGCCACCAGATTGTCGTAGTGTACTTTATATCACTTACATTACTATTAATACCAGAAGGGTGCAAGGCAAGAATGGACAAGCGGTGGTTCCTTAATTTTACTTTATTCTAGAGTACAACATATTCGACGCCTCAATGCCCCCTACCCTATGACTATCAATATCTATGATCTATTTGTGCCCCTGGTAAAATTCTAGCTAACTGAACTCTGTCTGCCTCGGGGATTCTTGAAATACCCCATGGGCAGGGCGTGTCATGTAATCCAGTTCTGCCAATAGACTTCAAGTTCAAAGAGGAGTCCCTCCCTTTGGGGGAGGGGCTATTTCAGCAGGCCTATTGAACAGAAGAAGTTCTAAATCATTGCAGCTATTGGGGCCTCTCTCTCTCAGGGCGTGTACATACAAATGTGGGTCAAATGTTTACAACCTTTGGGTGGTGTTTTTGAGGACCGAGGGTCCATTATCTTATAGGCCTATTGGAGTGCATGGCGGTGGAAATTAGTTCTGTTTGTCTAGCCATAAATATTGGTGGCTCCAAGGGAAAGCAGGGTCTGGACCCAAAACCCAATAAAAGTGAGGGCATGTAATAAACCATCTGTGCCCTCGAACGTTACAGTTTCAGACTCTGGCTTCAGCAGGCTTTCATGTGACTTCAGCAAGACTTCAGTCGTGCGACATCCACACTCTCTCTATAAGTTAACATACCTCTGATGAAATTAAAACAAAATACTACAGTTACATGTGATAATTATATATAATAAAATATTAAACTCTTGGAAGCTTAACAAGAACTGTAAATGAACAATATTTTACACTAAAGCTGATATCTCAAGAGAATTTTTTTTATCTTTATTTATTTATCTCTACTACTCTCAACAAACTTACGATTATCCTTTCTTAATAAACGACTTAAAAGGACTTAAGTATCATTATCTTTAAATATCAAACACAAAATATAAGCTCTGAGAATTTCAATTATCTTAATTAGCTCGATTGTAATTATAAATTTCATGACAATGAAAGTAATTAACAATAATTATCTCTAGATAAGTATTTCAAAATCTTTAATATCTTTATCTCTTTGAAATGTTATAACTATCACATAAAAATTATATACACTTCAACAACAACAACAACAACAATATATATATATATATATATATATATATATATATATATAATATATATATATATATATATATATATTATATATATATATATTATATATATATAATATTATATATATTATATATATATATATATATATATATATATTATATATATATATATATATATTATATATATATATATATATATAAATGTATCTGAAAACAATATAAAAAGTTTGTCTCTGTGTATGCATTAATAAAGTTAAAAATAATATCTCATTTGCAACATTAAGGAATGAATTTTGCTTAAGTTTCATAATTTCTAAAGGAATTGTACATGAAAAATAATATATGTATATATATATATATATATATATATATATATATATATATATATATATATATATATATATATATATATATATATATATATATATATATATATATATATATATAAATGTATCTGAAAACAATATAAAAAGTTTGTCTCTGTGTATGCATTAATAAAATTAAAAATAATATCTCATTTGCAACATTAAGGAATGAATTTTGCTTAAGTTTCATAATTTCTACAGGAATTGTACATGAAAAATAATATATATATATATATATATATATATATATATATATATATATATATATATATATATATATATATATATATATATATATATATATATATATATATATATATATATATATATATATATATATATATATATTATATATATATATATATATATATATATATATATATATATATATATATATAATTTTACGGACTCAAATCTAATTTTTTTTTTAGTGACTATTCAACAGAATTACCTCAGGAGACAGGGGGGAGTTATATAATTTTTCTCCTTTTCCATACTTACGATCGGGTAGGTACTTAACTACCTTCTTTTTTACTTTCTTTACTTTTCCGACCCAAAACTACTGCTCAGTATTTGTCTTCTGGACTTAAAATGGCTAGCTTTTGCTGGGAGTTTTGCATGGAGGTGCTGTTCCTCCCCTGTTTCTTTGGTTTCTAGATCAACTTCGTCTCTTTCAAATACAGAAAACGCCTGTGTGACATTCTTGTTGCAATTTCTTGTGAGTTTACACTCCCTTCTTCATGACCAAGCTGAAATAATTGTGACCAACATTATCATGGCTAAAACCTCAAAGTTTTATTTTACCTATTTAGTATATTTTTTGGACAAATAATGTATATACTGCAGCTAGAAAGAAAAGTAAAGAATCATTCAGAGATTCGCGTCCTTTATCACTTAATATCTCTCTTGGAATTTTCAAAAATCGAATAATCTCGTTGGCAGAGTACCGGACATTAAAAAGTTAAAATAAAATCTGCATCTTAACCATCGCTGTGCAGGTGGAAAATGACGTTGACTCAAAAATATCTCTGAATAGACATCGCAACAGCTACCTCACCCCCCATGAAAACTATGCCCATATGACTGGCATTAAGACACGGTGATGCAGGGGAAGAGTCCTCCCAGACCCTATCCCCATCCTGCTTCCCTAACGGTCTTTCCTGCGATTCCACCCACGAGAGCATCCCTCCCATGATACCCTAAGTTAGTCACACTCGTTCTCTCTCACACTCATTCACACTCGCAATTCACACTCTCCAAGCATTTCCCCTAAGAGATCTGTTTACAGCTAGCTGATTTCCTTCCCCGTCACTCTGAAGGAGTGTGTGTGTGTGTGTGTGTAGAATGCAGTCGGCCCGGGGGTCGCAAGACTGCTTCATTAGTACCGGGTCCTCCCTATACTCCCAACTACGGTGCATTAGGCGCCTCCAAAACCCCCCTATCACGGCACAGTTATTCTACTCTTTTTTCCCGCCTGCATAACTTCTAAATGAACGGAAATAAAACTCATTCTATCAATCAGTAAAGATCTTAATAATTCCACAAAAGTTTCTTATTCTTCTAAGGATATGGCATATACGTATTTTAGTATGAAAAATCAATAAATTATTATTACTTTATAATAATGATGTTAGGAGATTGATCGGTCATTCCCGCATTCCTCTCACTAGAAATATCACCTGCGAAAAGAGAAAGAACCTTAAAAGCAGATTCAAGCATATTTCTCATTATTATTCATTCGCTCATTTCAGAGTATATAAAAACTCTACTACTTACATTCTATTCGTAAATACTGTCAGTTTACGCTTTATGAAATTAATATAAAATTGATATTACACATACATTAATTTTTTTCAGTTTAAAGCAATACAGTTGCCCGTTTGATAATTAACTTAGGCAATAATAAAAATAAATTGAACACCCTTCAACACAATTACTCACATATTATTCAAATTATAAAAAAAAAATGGAGTTTATTACTGCATATAGCTATTAGTACAAATTATCCATGTTAGTAATGGGTACAGAAATTCTACTTTTCTTAATTTACTAAAACCATACTCCCTATTAAATGTGGGTTGGCTGAGTCAAAGCATAACTAAAAGTAAAATGGCAGAGACCTCCAACCACAGTTTCTTTTAATAATTGTTCCATTACTCACTGGATACAGATCACAAGTCCTTAGCTATTTTGGGATGCTGCTTGAAGGACGTCACGGTGACAGGGACTGGAGGGGGGGTTTTTCTTTTCTTCTTAACGCGATGATTTTCTCGCCGACGTCTTCCATCTCTCTCGTAAAATCGGCGATTCGCCATCTTCTTGGTTGGATCCAGCAAAAGATAACTTCTGGTAGGGGAGTTTTCTCTCAAAGCTCTGGTCACAGTGAAGCAAACGGTGACAGTGATATAGATGGAGGGCGCTGAATCTTTCTCCCAGCTGGTGTTTCTCAGCCAATACAGGGATGGGGGAGAGGGGTGACTGATTCTGGTAACTCGATACTGAGAGCGTGGTCAGAGCTTAAGCTTCTCTTCACGTCGCTGCTTGTCAGCATCTAGAAGTTTCTTCTCACTCGAACATTTCTTCCAGAGATACATTTTTTATTTGTTTCTTCTGTATTCTTAATTATTTTTCTCTTCCCTGTAGTAACGGTGTGGATGCGTCCTGCAGTTGTCGTATTGACGACTTTATTAATAAGGCCAAAAGCTACAGCATGCAAGGTGGTGACAGATAAGCCTCTCTTCTTTATACTTAATTTATTCAGAGGCTACATGGTTCCTCTATTTTCCTCAAAATTCCCATTCCTATAATTCCTGCAAGCCACTATTCCTCCGTAGCACAATCAACAATTCCCCACCCCCTTTGGGGGAGGTTTCTAACTAGGACATAAGTTCTGCTCCCGACAAGGATTGACTTCTAACTAACATGCTCTCTGTATGCTGTCCTCTAGGTGAGTTTTTTCAAGTGTGCACTCTGCCCTCTAGCGGCTGTTGGCGTACGACAAGAGGGTTAAAGGGAAATAATCCTAGAAGCTTATATCTGTTATAGTAGGAAGGAACGCATTCTATCTAAATGCCACTATGTTCATATTAAAGTTTCCCAACCTCACTAATAGTCTTGTTTTTGCATTTAATTCAAATCCCAATCTCATTCGGGACCAACAATAACCAAATAAGCACATTACATATGTGAAAACATTAATCATTTTCACCCCGACTGTGATTCGTGTTTTCACATATGTAATGTGCTTATTTAGTTATTGTTCCTTCCGAATGGGATTGGGATTTGAATTAAATGTGAAAACAAAACCATGAGTGAGGTTGGGGAAACTGTAATATGAACATAGTGGCATTCGGATAGAATGCTTCCATTACTACTATAGCAGATATAAGTTGTTTGGTGTGTTTCCCTTTAACCTTCTCTGGTGTAGTTGGTGGCACTTTGGCTTAGTAATAATAAGTCCCAGGTTCAAGTCCCAGTCAGGATAAAAATGATTCATGTTTTCACATATTTAATGTGCTTAGTTGGTTATAGTTGGTCCCGAATGAGATTGGGAGTTGAATTAAATGCGAAAACAAAACCACGAGTGAGGTTGGGGAAACTGTAATATGAACATAGTGAAATTCAGATAGAATGCGTTCATTCCTACTATAGCAGTTATAAGCTTTAAGGTTTATTCCCCTTTAACCTTCTGCGGTGTAGTTGGTAGCGTTTTGGCTTAGTAATAATAAGACCCAAGTTCAAGTCACAGTCAGGGTAAAAATGACTAATGTTTTCACATAAGTGATGTGTTTATTCAACTATTGTTGGTCCCGAATGAGATTGGGAGTTGATTTATATGTGAAAACAAAACATTGAATCAGGCTGGGGAAACTGTAATATGAAGACAGTGGCATTCAGATAGAATGCATTCATTCCTACTATAGCAGATATAGGCTGTAAGGTTTGTTGCCCTTTAACCTTCTGTGGTGTAGCTGGTAGCGCCTTGGCCTAGTAATTATAAGTCCCGGATTCAAGTCTTGATTGGGGTAAAAATTATTCATGCTTTCACATATGTAATGTGATTAGTTGGTTATAGTTGGTCCCGAATGAGATTGGGAGTTGAATTAAATGCGAAAACAAAACCACGAGTGAGGTTGGGGAAACTGTAATATAAACATAGTGAAATTCAGATAGAATGCGTTCATTCCTACTATAGCAGTTCTAAGCTTTAAGGTTTATTCCCCTTTAACCTTCTGCGGTGTAGTTGGTAGTGTTTTGGCTTAGTAATAATAAGACCCAAGTTCAAGTCACAGTCAGGGTAAAAATGACTAATGTTTTCACATAAGTGATGTGTTTATTCAACTACTGTTGGTCCCGAATGAGATTGGGAGTTGAATTATATGTAAAAACAAAACATTGAATGAGGCTGGGGAAACTGTAATATGAACACAGTGGCATTCAGTTAGAATGCATTCATTCCTAAACCTACAGCAGATATAGGCTGTAAGGTTTGTTGCCCTTTAACCTTCTGTGGTGTAGCTGGTAGCGCCTTGGCCTAGTAATTATGTCCCGGATTCAAGTCTTGATTGGGGTAAAAATTATTCATGCTTTCACATATGTAATGTGATTAGTTGGTTATAGTTGGTCCCGAATGAGATTGGGAGTTGAATTAAATGCGAAAACAAAACCACGAGTGAGGTTGGGGAAACTGTAATATGAACATAGTGAAATTCAGATAGAATGCGTTCATTCCTACTATAGCAGTTCTAAGCTTTAAGGTTTATTCCCCTTTAACCTTCTGCGGTGTAGTTGGTAGTGTTTTGGCTTAGTAATAATAAGACCCAAGTTCAAGTCACAGTCAGGGTAAAAATGACTAATGTTTTCACATAAGTGATGTGTTTATTCAACTATTGTTGGTCCCGAATGATATTGGGAGTTGAATTATATGTGAAAACAAAACATTTAATGAGGCTGGGGAAACTGTAATATAAACACAGTGGCATTCAGATAGAATGCATTCATTTCTACTATAGCTGATATAGGCTGTAAGGTTTGTTGCCCTGTAACCTTCTGTGGTGTAGCTGGTAGCGCCTTGGCCTAGTAATTATAAGTCCCGGATCAAGTCTTGGTTGGGGTAAAAATTATTCATGCTTTCACATATGTAATGTGCTTAGTTGGTTATAGTTGGTCCCGAGTGAGATTGGGATTTGAATTATATGCGAAAACAAAACCACGAGTGAGGTTGGGGAAACTGTAATATGAACATAGTGAAATTCAGATAGAATGCGTTCATTCCTACTATAGCAGTTATAAGCTTTAAGGTTTGTTCCCCTTTAACCTTCTGCGGTGTAGTTGGTAGTGTTTTGGCTTAGTAATAATAAGTTCAAGGTTCAAGTGCCAGTCAGGGTAAAAATGACTAATGTTTTCACATTAGTGATGTACTTATCTAACTATTGTTGGTCCCGAATGAGATTGGGAGTTGAATTACATGCAAAAACAAAACAATGAATGAGGTTGGGAAAACTGTAATATGAACACAATGGCATTCAGATAGAATGCATTCATTCCTACTATAGCAGATATAGACTGTAAGGTTTGTTGCCCTTTAGCCTTCTGTGGTGTAGCTCGTAGCGCCTTGGCCTAGTAATTATAAGTCCCAGATTCAAGTCTTGGTCGGGGTAAAAATTATTCATGCTTTCACATATGTAATGTGCTTATTTGGTTATACTTGGTCCCGAAGGAGATTGGCAGTTGAATTAAATGCGAGAAGGAAATCACGAGTGAGGCTGGAGAAACTGTAATATGAACATAGTGGCATTCAGATAGAATGCGTTCATTCCTACAATAGCAGTTATAAGATTAAAGGTTTTTTCCCCTTTAACCTTATGTGGTGTAGTTGGTATTTCCTTGGCTTAGTAATAATAAGTCCCAAGATCAAGTCGCAGTTGGGGTAAATATGACTCATGTTTTCACATATGTGTTGTGCTTATTTAACTATTGTTGGTCCCGGATCACATTGGAAGTTGAATAAAATGTGAAAACGAAACAATGAATGAGGTTGGGGAAACTGTAATATAAACACAGTGGCATTCAGATAGAATGCGTTCATTCCTACTATAGCAGATATAGGCTGTAAGGTTTGTTTCCCTTTAACCGTTCTGTGGTGTAGTTGGTAGTGCCTTGGCCTAGTAATAATAAGTCCCAGATTCAAGTCCCTATCGTAAGCCATAAAGTGAAATAGAAATAGCCCATGTGGTGTAGGAAGGTCAAGTGTTGTAACTAATATTCACAATGTATATTCTGGGCAGGATGGTGTTCACCAACCCGTGACAACTAGATATATTTGTCGCATGACTGAAGTCTTGCTGAAGTCACATGAAAGCCTGCTGAAACCAGGATCTGAAAATGTAACAAATCTTGAGGAGTAATGGTTGAGGGCACAGAAGTTTTATTACATGCCCTCACTTTTACTAGGATTTGGGTCCAGACCCTGCTTTCCCTTGGAGCCACCAAGATTTATGGCTACACAAATGGAACTAATTTCCGCCGCCATGCACTCCAAGAGGCCTAAAATATAAGGGACCCTCGGTCCTCGAAAACACCGCCCTAAGCTTGTAAAAATTTGACCCATATTTGCATGTACACGCCCTGGAGAGGGAGAGGCCCCAATAGCTGCAGCGATTTAGAACTTCTTCTGTTCAATAGGTCTGCTGAAATACCCCCCTCCCCCAAGAGGAACAACTCCTCTATGAACCTGAAGTCTATTGGCAGAACTGGATTACATGACATGCCCTGCCCATGGGTTATTTCAAGAATCCCCGAGGCAGACAGAGCTCAGTTAGTTAGAATTTTACCAGGGGCACGAATAGATCATAGATTTTGATAGTCATAGGGTGGGGACATTGAGGCGTCGAATATGTTGTACTCTAGAATAAAGTAAATTAAAGGAAGCACCGCTTGTCCATTCTTACCTTGCACCCTTCTGGTATTAATAGTAATGTAAGTGATTAAAGTACATTACGACTTCTGGTGGCAGTGCGGTACGGATCCCACGTCGGGACACGTACGAAGAGACTCTCATATCAGAAGAAACCAGTGCAAAGAAAAAAAAAAATGGCAAACGCAGATATCCAATATCTCCCAGTACAGGAAATGAGCGACGAGGACAAACACCGGAGAATTCTCAAATTGGAGGAGCACGTGCGGTGCCTACAAACTCCTGCTGACGCCGCTCCGTCGAGAAGGAACTTGGTCAACGCGGACAGAGAAACCGACGCCTCAAACATCGACGAACAGCCTGCCACTCCGAGCCCCGTGGTGACACTGGGAAAGCAGCAGGACATGCCCCCACCCTGTGCCCTGGTGGTAAAGGTGCCTCAAGTCAAAGATTCACCTTTATACTTCGACGGCGCAAATGAAAAGGACCTCGAATGTCCATCCATTATTCTCGCAGCCATCTTCCTGAAACACTTGGGTCAGCAGATGATAAGTGCTGAGTGGACAGACAAGTACCTAATTAATGAAATAGTACAAAGGTGCACACGATTTACGGCCGAGACCGTATGCAGAGACGAGTGGTCAAAGTTAAAGCATTGGGAAACTTTTAAGGAACTATTCCTAAGATATTTCTTAGTGAACCGAAGTGTGACCGGGGCTTCGAGTGAAAAAGCCCCTTGCCAAAAGTACATGTCGTCGGCTCCAGCCAAGAAGATGGTGATTCGTCAATTCTGCGCAAGAGATGGAGAAGCTGGGGGAACCTCCAGCGCCCAGAAAGAAGAAGAACCCCTTCCTCCATTGCCTTCTGCCATGAAGTTCTTCAGGACCGCCTCCTTAAAATAGCTAAGTACTTGTGATATGTATCCAGTGAGTAATGGGACAATTATTGAAAAAAATTGAGGTCGGTGGACATCGCCATTTTATCTTGTAGTTATGCTTTGACTCAGCGAACCCGCCTATAAGGGGTGTGGTTCCTAGTAAATCAATAAAAGTAAAATTTCTGTACCCATTACTGACATGGATAATTTGTACTAATAGCTATAAGCAGTAATAGACTCCATTTTCGTAATAATTTGATGAATATAACAAGTAATTGCATTTAAAGGGTGTTCCAATTATTTTTATTATTGCCTAAGTTAATTATTAAACAGGAAAGCACCATTAGTAAGCATGATTGGGGGACTCTGCGAGGGTAGTTCCCCTGCTCTGCCAGGTCTTTGTGCAGGCCATATCAGCGTAGTTTTAATGGGAGGTGCGTAGCCATTGAAATATCTATTGAGGGATGTTTTTGAGAAAGTGATTCTCCACCTGCCCAGATGTGGTTGAGATGCCAAGTTTGTTTTAATTTTGTTTCGTCCCCTACTCCACCAAAGAGATTATTATTTGATTTCCAAGAATTTCAAGGTAGATATTACTTGATAGAGGACGTGAATCGATGAATGATTCTTTATTTTTTTGCTAGCTGCAGTATATACATTATTTGTCCGAAAGGATATGTTGGATATATAAAATAAAACTTAGAAAGTTTTAGCCATGATAAAGTTTATCAAAATTATTTCAGCTTGGTCATAAAGAAAGAGTGTGAGCTGACACGAAATGACAACAAGAATGTTACACAGCTGTTTCCCATATTTGAGAGAGCAGAAGTTGATCCAGAAGCCAAAGGAACAAGGGAGAAAACAGCGCCAACATGCGCACCCCACCTCCCCGTAAAAGCTAGTCAGCCGCAGCCCTGAAGGCAAATCTCGGGCAGTATAAGAGCAGGAAAATTAAAGTAATAAAATGGAGGGTAATAGTCAAAGTACCCAAACATGCGTAAGTATGAGCAAACAGACAGAACAGTAATATGTCGAACTTCTCCCTGTTCCAGAGGTAATTCTGTTGTATAGTAATTCAAATAAGTCAAATTCAAGATAGTAGAAGAATATATATATTTTCTGTTTTAATTGTTCCTGTACAACTCCTTACGAGATTATGAAACTTAAGCAAAATGCATTCTTTAATGTTGCAAATGAAATATGATTTTGGTTTTATTATCACATACACAGAGACAGACTTTTTATATTTTTCCAGATTTCCGTTTTTGTTATATAGTTTTTTGTGTGAAGAGAAATCTTTAATATCTATATCCCTTGATATATATTAAAATTAAAGAGTTTTAAAAAAAGATTATCTAGAGATAATTATTGTTAACCACTGTCATTGTCATGAATTTATAATTACAATCGAGCTAATTAAGATAATTGAGATTCTCAGAGATTATATGTTGAGTTTGAAATTTAATAAATTAATAATACTTAATTCCTTTTGCTTGTTGAGAAAAAGATATTTGTGCTTTTGTTGATAGTAGTAGAGATATTGTCACATATGATTGTAATATTTTGCTTTAATTTTATCAGAGATATGTTGCCTTATTGAAAGTGTGTGCTTTGACTCAACCCTCTGATTTATAGCAAGAGAAAAAAGAGATTGTCATTATAGACAAGGATGTGTAT
>JAXCGZ010002406.1:0-15000 GCA_037179515.1 Halocaridina rubra | reverse complement strand
GGGAACATCTCCTCGAATAATAGTGGCTAAAATGAGGCTTCAGCGTTTGTGAGTGCATATGGCCCAGGCAGTGAAAGAAGTGAGGAGGGAAGAGAAGAATTTTGGATGACACTGATAGAGTGTTTGGAAGACTTGGGAATGAATGTGAATGTGGTGCTGATGGGAGATTTTAATACTAACAAAGTAAATGAGCCAGTGGAAAGTGTAATTGGGAAGTATGGAGTACATGCTAGGAATGAGAGTGGAGAGAAAATGATAGAAATGTGTATTGAGAGAGATCTTGACTTCTAATATTGCATTTAAATATAAGGAAGTACACATGTATACATGGGTCAGAGTGGATAATGAAAGAGTAGTTGACAGAGCAGTAATGAATTATGTTGTGGTGAACAGGAGGGTACTTGGTAGAGTATTGGGTGTGAATGCACCAAGAGGAGCTAGTGATGGAATATCTAATCACTATTTAGTGGAAAGTAGAGTGAGAGTAGGAGAAAAGTAGAGAAAGAGGAGAAGTGGGAGAAAAAGAGAGGTGCTAAATGTGATGAATTGTATAAGAAATAGAAAGACTGTGAGTATAAGGCTAGTGTGAGAAATGTGTGGAATGTAATGAAAGAGAAAGTGGAGGAAGGAGTGGAAGAAGAATGGGGCTGTTTCAAGGAGGAAGTTATGAAGTGTACCGAGGCAGTGTGCAGAAGGAGACTAACTGGTGGAAGCAAAAGGAAAGGTAGTGAACGGTGATATGAGCATGAGAGTGTAGAAGTGGCTGAAAAGAAGCGAGCATATGAGGTATTGTTGCAGGTAGGTTATGTAGATACGTATGAAAGGTATTGTGCAAAGAGGAGGTTAGCGAAGCAAGTGGTGAGGGAGGCTAAGAGAGCAGCATATGTAAGTTGGGGCAGATGCTTGTCTGAGAATTTTGAAAGGATTAAAAAGATGCTTTGGAAGGAAGTGAAAAGAGTGAGGAAAGGTGAAAGTGGTAGGGAGGAGAGGCTGAAAAGAGCAAATGGGCAATTGCTAGTGGATGAAATAAAGGTAAGAGAGAGATGGGCTGAATATTTCAAGAACCTGCTGAATGAGGAAGATGATAGAGAGGCAGAGATTGTGGCTGTTCAAAACGAATGGAGAATGCCAATGTTAGGAGATGAGAATGATAGACATATAACAAAAGAGGAGGTACGTTTGGCATTGAGAGCAACAAAAGCAGGTAAAGCACCAGGGATAGATGGTTGTAATGCTAAATGCTTGTCAAAAGGTGGGGAGGCCTTAGTAGAATGGATGGTTAGGTTGTTCAATGTATATTTCAGGAAAGGGAGTGTCTCAGCTGATTGTAGAAGTGCATGTGTAGTTCCACTTTTCAAAGGGAAGGGAGATGAGCATGAATGTAGTAGCTTTAGGGGAATTAGTTTGTTGTGTAGTTGGAAAGGTATATGAAAGAATGTTAATCGAGAGAATTAGGAAATGTACTGAGAGACTGACTGGGGAAGAACAGGGAGGGTTCAGGAGAGAAAGAGGATGTGTGGATCAGGTGTTTGCGGTAAGACATGGTGTGTGAAAAGATCTTGGAGAAAGGTAGGGACACTTTATTGGCCTTTATGGATTTAGAGAAAGTGTATAAGAGGGTAGATAAAGAGGGGTTGTGGAGAGTGTTGCGACTGTGTGGAATAAGTGGACATTTGTTGAATGCGGTGAAGAGTTTTTACATAAATAGTAGAGCATGCGTGAGAGTTGGGAGTTGGGAATGATACGAGTGATTGGTTTGAGACGAATGTTGGGTTACGTCAAGATTGTGTAATGTCGCCATGGTTGTTTAATGTGTATATGGATGGATTGATAAGGGAAGTAAGTGAAAGAGTATTAGACAGAGGCTTGGAACTAGTGGGTGAGAATGGAAGGTTGTGGATATTGAGTAAGTTGCTATTTGCGGATGATACTGTACTGGCGGCTGATACTGAGCATGAACTGAATCATTTGGTGACTGAGTTTATTAGTGAGTGTGAAAGAAGGAAGCTGTGGGTGAGTATTGGTAAAAGTAAAGTCATGAGATGCACAAGGAGTGTTAATGTTGGCAAATTGAATGTTGGAGTGAATATAGAGTTGCTTGAAGATGTTGAGAGTTTTAAGTATCTGGGATCGCATGTATCAAGGAGTTATCGAGTGTGTGCAGAGGTAAATCACAGAGTGAAGGAAGCTAGTAAATGTCTAGGTGGGTTGAAAAGTGTAATGAGAATAGATATTTGGGAATGAATGCAAAGAGAAGGATATATGAAGGTGTGATTGTGCCGATAGCATTGTATGGAGCAGAAACTTGGAATGCAAATGAGGATGAAAGAAACAAGTTGAATTTAAGGGAGATGAAGTGTTTGAAAGCTATGATTGTGTTTTTAGAATAGATAGAGTAAGAAATGAGAATATCAGACAGAGAACGGGTGTTGGAATAAAGCTGTCGGATAGGTTAGATCAGAGTGTTGAGATGCTTTGGACACATGGAAAGAAAGAGTGATGAATGATAAGTGAAGAGAGTGTGAAGTGCAGAAGTGATTGGAGTTAGGTCAAGAGAGAGACCTAGAATGAGATGGATGGATGGTGAGAAGAGAGCATTATATGCAAGTGGAAAGTCGGTAGAACAGGGAAGAGTGCGTGCAAGAGATAGGAATGAGTGGAGGAAGATTGTGCATATATGACACGAAACAAAGGGCTTTCTCGCACCTGCTAGCTCAGTGAACTGTAGTGGAAAGGTGGTAGGGGAGTTGCCATCTGATAAAGCGGTGAAGGTAAACCAGCTAAGGCTATAGGGCTCATTAAAGAATATCCTTGCCTTGTCGCATGGCTGAAGTCTCGCTGAAGTCACATTAAATCCTGCTGAAGCCAGGATCTGAAACCTGTAACAAATCTTGAGGAGTAACAGTAGAGGGTACAGATGTTTTATTGCATACCCTCCCTTTTATTGGGTTTTGGGTCCAGGCCATGTTTTCCCTAGGTACCACCAAGATTTATGGCTGGACACATGGAACTAATATCTGGCGCCAAGTACACCCAAGAGGCCTAAAATATAAGGGATCCTCAGTCCTCAAAAACACCAAAATAGGTTGTAAACACTTGACCCATATGTACGTACATACCCTGGAGATATGTCCCAATAGCCACAGGTGATTTAGAGCTTCTTCTGTTCAATAGGCCTGCTGAAACAGCCCCTCCCCCAAGAGGAGGGACTCCTCTTTGAACCTGAAGTCTATTGCCAGAACTGGTCTACATGACACGCCCTGCCCGTTGGGTATTTCAAGAATCCCTGAGGCAGACTTAGAGTGAGTCAGTGCTTTCCCAGGGGCACGAACAGATCAGAGATTTTGATAGTCAAAGTGTTGGGGGCATTAAGGCATCGAATGTGTTGTACTCTAGAATAAAGTAAGTTAAAGGAACCACCGCTTGTCCATTCTTACCTAGCACCCTTCTGGTATTAATGGTAAAGTAGTGATAAGTCTTACGACATTTGTTGGCAGCGAGGTACGATCCCACGTCGGAATACGTACGAAGAGACAGTCCCAGATGAAACCCGTGCGAAGAAAAAAAGAATGGCAAACGCAGAGATCCAATATCTCCCAAGACAGGAAATGAGCAACAACACCAACAGAGAAACCGACGCCTCAAACATCGACAAACAGCCTGCCACTCCAAGCCCTGTGGTGACACAGGGAACGCAGCAGGCCATGCCCCCACCCCATGCCCTGGTTGTAAAGGCGCCTCGAGTCAAAGATTCTCTCTTATACTTCAGCGGCGCAAATGTAAAAGGCCTCAAAGGTCCATCCATATTTCCAGCGGCCGACTTCCTGGGTCTGCAGATGAGAAGTGACGAGTGGTCTAACAGAGAATATTATGAAACTTTTAAGGAACTATTCCTAAGATATCTCATAGTGAGACGAAGTATGACCGGGGCTTTGAGTGAAAAAGCCCCTTGCCAAAAGTACATGTCGCCGGATCCAGCCAAGAAGAAGGTGATTCGTCGATTCTACGCGAGAGATGGAGAAGTTGGGGGAACCTCCTGCACCCAGAAGAAAGAAAAAAAATAATGTACGTGAAATCATTATTTTATTAATTCCTTAAAGTAAAAACTAACAGTCTACAAAGAGACTATAAGTAGTAGAATTTTTATATACTCCAAAATGCACGTAAGAATTATAGTGAGAAATATACTTGAATCAGCTTTTAAGGTTTTTCTTTTATCACGAGTGATTTCCAAGAAAGGAATGTGTGAATGACCAATTGATCTTCCAACTTCGTTATTATAAAGATATAGTAATTTTACTGATCTTTGATGCTTAAACTACGTGTAAAGTCATTTTTTATATTAATCTCCTAAAGTGTAAGAAATCGAGTGAGAGAATCCCTGCACCTGTTTTCAAGGTTGTTTATTTTTATTTTTTTGCGGGAGTTATATTTTGATGAGAAAAATTGCTTACAGAGATTACAGATCGTTCTTATAATGTTGTTATGATGGGGAATTGATATTACGATACGTGAGTGGCATTTCTTTTTGAAGAATAAGAATTTTGTGATATTATTTAGATATGAGTTTTTTAATTTCGCACTATGCAGGCAAAAATGAAAGTAAACACAAGTGACTTCGTGTTGTGCTGGAATAGGGGGGGGGGTTTCAGTGTCACCCTAGCGTAGCTTCAAGGGAGTAGATAGGGACCTAGGACTGGTGAGGCAGTCGTGTGGCCATGCGGCCCGACCGAGATTTCACCTCTACACTCCTCCAGAGTGGTAGAGGAAGAGAAACCAATGCATTGTAAATACAAGGGAAGTATGCAGAGAGAAAGAGGGTGAGTGTTTTGAAGTGATACGATTGCTGGAGAGAATGGGTATGCCTGATCGGGGGTATAATGGGGGGGTGCTCTAGAGGGTGAAATCGAAGGAAGCACCGTTAGGACGCATGGTGGGGGAGGAGTCTGCGAGGATCGTTTCCCTGCTCTGCCAGGTCTTTGCGCAGGCCATATCAGCATATTTTTATGGGAGGTGATGTAGCTGTTGCGATATCTATTGAGGAATATTTTTGAGAAAGTGATTCTCCACCTGCCCAGATATGGTTAAGATGCCAAGTTTGTTTTATTTTTGTTTCGTCCCCTACTCCACCTATGAGATTATTATTTGATTTCCGAGAATTCCAAGGTATATATTACGCGATAAAGGACGTGAATCTATGAATGATTCTTTATTTTTTTTGCTAGCTGCAGTATATACATTATTTGTCCAAAGGGATATGTTGGATTGATAAAATAAAACTTTGAAAGTTTTAGTCATGATAATGCTTATCAAAATTATTTCAGCTTGGTCATGAAGAAAGGAGTGTAAGTTCACAAAATGACAACAAGAATGTCAAACAGCCATTTCCCGTATTTGAAAGAGACGAAGTTGATCCAGAAGAGAAAGGAACAGGGGAGAAAACAGCGCCCACATGCGCACCTCATCGCAAAAGCTAGTCAGCCGCAACCCTGAAGGCAAACCTCGGGCAGTGTAAGAGGAGGAAAAAATAAAGTAATATAAGGGAAATAATAAAAGTACCCAACCGTGCGTAAGTAAGAGCAAACAGACAGAACAGTTACATGGCAAACTTCCCCCTGTTTCCGGAGGTAATTCTGTTGAATAGTAATTTGAAAAAAAATTCAAGTTTTAGTTAGTAGAAGAATATATATATTACCTGTTTTATTTGTTCCTGTACAACTCCTTAAGAGATTATGAAACTTATCCAAAATGCATTCTTTAATGTTGCAAATGAAATATGATTTTTTTGTTCTTATTATTGCATACACAGACAGACTTTTTATATTTCTTCAGGTTCCCGTTTTTGTTATATAGTTCTTTTTGTATCGAAGAAATCTTTAATATCTTTATCCCTTTGATATATATATATATATATATATATATATATATATATATATATATATATATATATATATATATATATATATATATATATATATATATATATATATATATATATATATATATATATATATATATATATATATATATATATATATATATATATATATATATATATATATATATATATATATATATATATATATATATATATATATATATATATATATATATATATATATATATATATATATTATATATATATATATATATATATATATATATATATATATATATATATATATATATATATATATATATATATATATATATATATATATATATATATATATATATATATATATATATATATATATATATATATATATATATAAAAGATAGTTAGAGAGTCGAAAAGAAAATATGAAGTTAGAATAGCAGGAGAAGCTAAAGAAAATCCTAAAGGGTTTTATCAACATTATCAAACAAAATTTAAGGAAAAAGTCGGACCAATTGAAGTAGCCAATGGCCATATCACAGATGACGAAAAAGTGATGTGTACATGTTTAAATGATTATTTCTTATCTGTATTTACCAATGAAAACTTGGAAAATATTCCGGAAGTAGAATCCATTTACAGAGACAGTCCCGATAAAATACTTAGTTCAATAAATATTACGAGAGAGGAGGTAATAAAAGAAATAGATAAATTAAAGGCTCATAAATCTCCGGGACCTGATGGAATATATGCTAGAATATTAAAGGAATGCAAGGAAGAGCTTAGTTGTCCACTAACTGCATTATTTAATAATTCAATAAAATTAGGATCGGTACCCATGCAGTGGAAATTGGCAGATGTGGTACCAATATTTAAAAAATGAGAACGAGTTAAAAAGAATAATTATAGGCCGGTAAGTTTAATGTCAACAGTGGATAAGACTCTAGAATCCATAATTGCAAATAAAATAAGGGCACATCTAGAATTACACAGACTGATAAAACTTTCCCAACACGGGTTTCTTAAGGGTTTTTCGTGCCTTACAAACTTACTGTCTTTTTATTCAGAAGTTTATGAGGCAGTAGATTGTGGCAAAGAATATGATACAATATATCTAGATTTTAGCAAAGCTTTTGATAGAGTTCCTCACAAAAGATTAGTTAAAAAGCTGGAAGCTCATGGTATAGGAGGAGCTGTGCTCAGATGGATCAAACAATGGTTAAAAGACAGAAAACAGAGGGTTTGCATAAATGGAGAGAAATCAGAGTGGGGCTCGGTTACTAGCGGGGTACCACAAGGCTCGGTACTGGGTCCCCTATTATTCATCGTATATCTAAATTATCTGGATTCGGATATCAGTAGTAACCTAAGTAAATTCGCAGACGACACTAGAATAGGTAGAACTATAAATAGAAAAGAAGACATTCATGCTTTACAGGAAGATCTAAATAGATTATCTGAATGGTCGGACAAATGGCAAATGGAATTTAATGTTGAAAAATGTAAAGTAGTTAAAATGGGTACTATAAAAGACAATACTAGTTATAAGCTAAATAACCATGAAATCATGAGTTCTCAGTGTGAAAGGGATTTGGGAGTTCTTGTGAGTAGTAGTCTTAAGCCAAGAAGCAATGCACAGCAGTCAGAAATAAAGCAAACAGAATTTTAGGATTTATCTCAAGAAGCATTAGCAATAGGACGGAAAAAGTTATTTTGCAGCTCTATCTTGCATTAGTTAGGCCCCATTTAGATTATGCTGTGCAATTCTGGTCACCCTATTATAGAATGGAAATTGAATCCTTGGAGAGGGTGCAGCGAAGAATGACCAAGATGATACACAATATCAGAAATCTACCATATGAGGACAGATTAAAAGAACTTAATCTACATTCTCTAGAGAGGCGAAGAGTTAGGGGGGATATGATTGAAGTGTATAAATGGTTTAAAGGGGTTAACAAGGGAGATATTAATAAAGTTTTAAAAATTCATGATCAAACCAGAACTCGTAATAATGGATTTAAGCTTGATAAATTTAGGTTCAGAAGGGTAATTGGAAAAAATTGGTTTGGTAATAGAGTAGCTGATGCATGGAACAAGCTTCCTAGTAGGATAGTAAATGCCAATACCTTAGACACCTTCAAATGTAGATTAGATAGACATATGACAGAGGTAGGGTGGGTATGAATAGGTTAGTGCTTGTTAGAGAAATCATAAAAAGAAAAATAGAATAAATAAGTAGAGTAGAATTGAATAGGTTAGACATGCTGAAAATACAATTCAAAAATGGAGCTGCCTCGTGTGTGCCAGTAGACATGTTGCAGTGTCCTCTATTCTTATGTTCTTATATATATATATATATATATATATATATATATATATATATATATATATATATATATATATATATATATATATATATATATATATATATATATATATATATATATATATATATATATATATATATATATATATATATATATATATATATATATATATATATATATATATATATATATATATGCATATATATATATATATATATATATATATATATATATATATATATATATATATATATATATATATATGAAAACATGAATAATTTTTTACCCCGACCGGGACTCGAACCTAGGACTTATGATTACTAAGTCAAGGCGCTACCACTACACCACAGAAGGTTAAAAGGAACCCAACCTTATAGCTTATATCTGCTATACTTGGGAATGAACGCATTCTAACTGAATGCCACTATGTTCATTTTACAGATTCCCCAACCTCACTCGTGGCTTCATTTTAGCATTTAATTCAATTCCCAATCTCATTCGGGCATGAAATATCAAATAAGCACATTACATATGTGAAAACATGAATAATTTTTTACCCCGACCGGGACTCGAACCTAGGACTTATGATTACTAAGTCAAGGCGCTACCACTACACCACAGAAGGTTAAAAGGAACCCAACCTTATAGCTTATATCTGCTATACTTGGGAATGAACGCATTCTAACTGAATGCCACTATGTTCATTTTACAGATTCCCCAACCTCACTCGTGGCTTCATTTTAGCATTTAATTCAATTCCCAATCTCATTCGGGCATGAAATATCAAATAACCACATTACATATGTGAAAACATGAATAATTTTTTTTACCCCGACCGGGACTCGAACCTAGGACTTATGATTACTAAGTCAAGGCGCTACCACTACACCACAGAAGGTTAAAAGGAACCCAACCTTATAGCTTATATCTGCTATACTTGGGAATGAACGCATTCTAACTGAATGCCACTATGTTCATTTTACAGATTCCCCAACCTCACTCGTGGCTTCATTTTAGCATTTAATTCAATTCCCAATCTCATTCGGGCATGAAATATCAAATAAGCACATTACATATGTGAAAACATGAATAATTTTTTTTTTTTTAAATGCTAAAATGAAGCCACGAGTGAGGTTGGGGAATCTGTAAAATGAACATAGTGGCATTCAGTTAGAATGCGTTCATTCCCAAGTATAGCAGATATAAGCTATAAGGTTGGGTTCCTTTTAACCTTCTGTGGGGTAGTGGTAGCGCCTTGACTTAGTAATCATAAGTCCTAGGTTCGAGTCCCGGTCGGGGTAAAAAATTATTCATGTTTTCACATATGTAATGTGCTTATTTGATATTTCATGCCCGAATGAGATTGGGAATTGAATTAAATGCTAAAATGAAGCCACGAGTGAGGTTGGGGAATCTGTAAAATGAACATAGTGGCATTCAGTTAGAATGCGTTCATTCCCAAGTATAGCAGATATAAGCTATAAGGTTGGGTTCCTTTTAACCTTCTGTGGTGTAGTGGTAGCGCCTTGACTTAGTAATCATAAGTCCTAGGTTCGAGTCCCGGTCGGGGTAAAAAATTATTCATGTTTTCACATATGTAATGTGCTTATTTGATATTTCATGCCCGAATGAGATTGGGAATTGAATTAAATGCTAAAATGAAGCCACGAGTGAGGTTGGGGAATCTGTAAAATGAACATAGTGGCATTCAGTTAGAATGCGTTCATTCCCAAGTATAGCAGATATAAGCTATAAGGTTGGGTTCCTTTTAACCTTCTGTGGTGTAGTGGTAGCGCCTTGACTTAGTAATCATAAGTCCTAGGTTCGAGTCCCGGTCGGGGTAGAAAAAAAAAAAATTATTCATATATATATATATATATATATATATATATATATATATATATATATATATATATATATATATGTATATATATATATATATGTATATATATATATATATATATATATATATATATATATATATATATATATATATATATATATATATATATATATATATATATATATATATATATATATATATATATATATATATATATATATATATATATATATATATATATATATATATATATATATATATATATATATATATATATATATATATATATATATATATATTATATATACATATATATATATATATATATATTTATATATACATATATATATATATATATATATATATATATATATATATATATATATATATATATATATATATATATATATATATATATATATATAGCGATCGTAAAAATGGAAGTGGGAAAAGCTCTCAGGTCAAGAGCCTAGGTAAGTCTCCCAAGGTCGGAGTAACCCATCCTCCGGATAAGTCTCGTTCTTTGGTAATTGTAGGGGATTCACTATGCAGATATGTAGACAGGAAACTCAGGCATAGAGTTAGAGGAAAATATTGTTTCCCTGGAGCAGGTATGAAGAAGGTGGGTGAGTCAATAAATAGCTGGATTGAGAAAAAAGATGTTGTTTGTTTGATAGCTGGGGGAAATGACGTGCAGGATGGTAGAAGTGAAGAGCTGATTAGGTTGTATAGACAAGCCCTGGATAAGATTAGGAAAAGGGGTGCAGTTCCTGTGACGTGTGGTATTCTCCCTAGGCTTAGCCAAAGTTCAGAGTGGTGGTCTCGAGCTATAGGAGTAAATGCTAGGATGAAAGTCTTCTGTCGTGAGCATAATATAGGTTTTATAGACGGGTGGGATCACTTCACTAGTCGTAAGCATATGTATGCAAGGGATGGAGTGCATCTTCCTAATTCAGGTGTCTCGGTATTGGCTTGTATGATAGACAGAGAGGTAGGGGGGTTTTGTTAGACACAAATAATGAAATGATTAATACTTGTGCAGAGAAATTAGTCAGTAAGGGTTCAGTAAATAGTGGGTCAAATAACTGGGAGTCTAAGGATAAGAATCATTTGTTACATAGAACAAATATTAACAAAAAGAATAGCCACAAGAAGGGTGAAGCTAGAGAAAGTTTAAAAGTATATTATACAAATAGCCGTAGTTTAGGTAACAAGATAGAAGAACTGAGAGCCATAGTATGTAGTGAGAGACCGGATCTAATATGCATTAGTGAAAGTTGGATTAAATTAGAAAGCAAACACCTTAAAGCTGAGTACATAATTACAGGATATAAACTTTATAATGCTGATCGTAGTGCAGATAAAAGAGGGGGAGGGGTAATTATGTATATTAAAGATAGCCTCAGAAGCTGCATTAAGTCTGGAATTAAGACAAATCTAAATTCAGAAACCTTATGGGTTGAAATTAAAAATAATATAGAAAGTCTAGTTGTAGGAGTAGTCTACAGACCACCTGATCTAGATAATATAGAGTCGCAAGTTATATACGATGAAATTTCTAAAGTGAGCAGGTCAAATAGAGTTTGCATTGTAGGCGATTTTAATTTTAGACATATTAACTGAGAAACCATAACAGGTGATAGTAGCTCTAAGGAGTTTTTGGAAGTAGTAGAAGACAATTTCCTTTCTCAGCATGTACATGAAGCAACACGGGGGGTGAATACACTAGATTTAGTTCTTAGTAATAGAGAGAATATGGTTACAAATTTAGAAGTTGGTGAAAAATTGGGCAACAGTGACCATGATTCCATTAGATTTAACATAATTTTCAAGGAAACTATAAAGGAAAATAAGAATATTGTTCCAAACTTTAGAGCAGGAGATTTTGAGGGCTTAAAAACTAAATTATCTAATGAGGTATGGGAAGGGATTTCTGGGGTACAGATGTGGGTAGTTAATCCAGCAGGTTAGGTCGCAGGTAGCGGATTACCCCGAAATTTGAGTACCACATGCCAAGGATTATCACAAGATAAGATCAATACATTAAATTCTCTCACAGGAAAGAACAGCAGCCCGTCAGTTAATATAAATTTGGATGAGGAATATAACAATTTTGTCATGACTCTTAAGAATAGTCAGAGAGACTATATTCCCATGAAACATTGCAGATCAAGAAAAAATGACCCTAAATGGATGAACAATAGAATAAAGAATCTTATAGGTATTAAAAGAGGAATATACAGGAAACTAAAAAGAGGTGAAGAGCAGGTGAGGCAGCAATATATACAGTTAAACAGGGAAGTTAAAAAGATAGTTAGAGAGTCGAAAAGAAAATACGAAGTTAGAATAGCAGGAGAAGCTAAAGAAAATCCTAAAGGGTTTTATCAACATTATCAAACAAAATTTAAGGAAAAAGTCGGACCAATTGAAGTAGCCAATGGCCATATCACAGATGACAATAAAGTGATGTGATTACCTAATTGTGATTACCTAATTGTGTTTACGGGAAAGAGCCCAAAGCTCGTATCTTCCCGTCTCCTGATCGGTTCCATTTTTAGACTTAGTGATACTTATCATACCTGTCCTTAAAACTATGGATTGAGGTAGCATTAACTACCTCCTCGCTTAGCGAATTCCAATTATCAACTACTCTTACACTGAAAAAGTATTTCCTTACATCCTGCAAACAAGTTTTCTTCCGAAGCTTCAAACTATGACCTCTAGTTCTAGAGCCAGCCATATCGAAATATCGATCCCTATCCACTCCATCATAACCATGAAGGAATTTAAAGACTGTCACCATATCCCCCCTTACTCTTCTAGCTTCGAGTGATGGCAAGTCTAATTCCCTCAGCCTCTCATCATAACCGAGATTGCGTATTTCTGGCACCAGTTTCGTGGCATGTCTTTGAACTTTTTCAAGCTTAGCTATGTGCTTTTTCAAGTGCGGATTCCAAAAGGGGGCTGCATATTCGAGTTTTGGCCTCACATAGGTTACATAAATATTTCTGAACATTTCCTTGTCCATGTGCCTGAAGGCTACCCTTACATTTGATAAGAATGCATATGCTGCCCTTACTACGCCATTTATATGTATTTCTGGAGACAAATCTGCCAATATGTTTACTCCTAGATCTCTCTCATTTTCTGTCTCCTGAAGCTGTACTCCAGCCACCGAGTAGTCAAGCTTGGGCCTTCTTGCACTTGTACCCATTCTCATTACCTTACATTTTGAGGTATTGAATTTCATTAGCCACTTTTCTGACCACTCATGCAGATTATTTAGATCCTCCTGAAGTTCTCTACCATTGTTCTCGTTTTTTTACTTTCTTCACAATCTTTGCATCATCTGCAAACATATTCATGAATGAATTTACAGACTCTGGTAGGTCATTTACATATACAAGGAACAAAAGTGGCCCTAAAACTGAACCCTGTGGAACTCCACTACTAACTCTTCTCCATTCAGACACTGAGTGTCTTACTCTAACCCTCTGTTCCCTTCCTTCTAAGTAAGTTTTTATCCATTCCAAGACATTTCCACCTATTCTAGCCATTGATTGCAGCTTCCTAATAAGTCTCCCATGTGGAACAGTGTCAAACGCTTTCTGGAAGTCTAGGAATATGCAATCTGCCCAACCCTCTCTTTCCTGTAAGATTTGGCTTACCTCATCATAAAATTCTAATAAGTTTGTTACTGTTGATCTTCCTTCTCTGAAGCCATGTTGCCTCACTGACAAAAAGTTGAAGGATTCCAAGTGAAGAGAGATATGTTTCCTTAGTAGTTTCTCCATAAGTTTGCAAACTATGCTGGTCAAGGAAACTGGTCTATAGTTCAGAGCCGTATCCCTCCTTCCCTTTTTGAAGATAGGCATCACATTTGCTTGTTTCCAGCATCTTGGAATCTCCCCCGACTCCAATGACTCCTTAAATATGATACTTAGTGCCACTGATATTGTGTTTGCGCATTTTTTAAGCACATGAGGGGATATGTCATCAGGACCTGTAGCTTTATGAACATCTAAATCCATCAGCGCCTTGCATACCTCTGTGGCTGTAAGGTTGATGTTCTCTAATACCGGCCCTTGAGCTTCTATCACTGCAATCTGAGGGGGTGGGGTATTTTCTACTGTAAATACTGACTGAAACTCCTTGTTCAATTCTTTGCAGATCTCTTCGTCCGTCTCAGTGATGCTTCCATCCGCTCTCTTTAGCCTTAAAACCTGTTCTTTTACCTTCAGTTTTCCTCTGATAAAGCTGTGGAAAAGCTTGGGATTTTCTTTAGCCTTCCTGGTGATGTCCCTCTCATAATCTTTCTCTGCCTCTCTCCTTTTACTTAGGTAGTCATTTCTTGCTCTTTTGTAGGTTTGCCAGGCATTTATGTTTTTTCTCCTCCTATACCTTTTCCAGCATTTGTCTCTCCACTCCTTAGCTCTTTTACACCCATTATCGAACCATTTCTCTCTGGCATGAATTACACCTACTTTGGTGACAGGTATGCAGCAATCTACTATCTTCCCATATTTCTCACAAAAGATGTCATACATTTCTTGTACAGATTTGTTGTAAAATAAGGTTCTCCAGTCAATAACTGCAAAAAGCTCATTCATTTTGATGTAATCTCCTTTCTGATAGTTCCTCCTCATGTCCTCAGTGCCTCTACTCTCAGGAAGAATGTCTTCAATGATATACTCCATCAACAACACACAGTGGTCACTCTTTCCAATTGGTGGTTCATACTCAATATTTTCAATATCCAACACATTATCTGTGAACACCAGATCAAGTAGTGATGGCTCATCCCCACCCCTGGCTCTTGTTGGTTCCATTACATGTTGGTGTAGGAAATTCCCTTGTACGCAATCTAGGAATCTTGCCCCAAAGGAGTCCTCACCACTGTGTGGGTCAAGATTTATCCAATCTATCTCTTTATGATTAAAGTCTCCCATAAT
>JAXCGZ010002405.1:32500-60417 GCA_037179515.1 Halocaridina rubra | reverse complement strand
TGCCCAGAACTTCCACTGATATTGGGGCAAGAGCCTTAAATGTAATGGGCCCGAGACTTTGGAACTCTTTACCCTCAAACTTAAGAAGCTGCCAAACATTACCCTCATTTAAATCTCATCTTTTAAATCACCTACTTAAGTGATTTTAGTCTCATTATTATCCTCCCATTGGGTAGACGAAGTGTACGTATGCTTATTTTAATGATAAATATTTTGATTTTGTGCTTTGCAAATTTCATTTGTTTTATTTTGACATTTTACATTGTAATTTGTAATTAGATTAATTATTATGTAATAGCTATTTTTGATGGAATAAAGTTTTTGACTTTGACTTTGACTCACTCTCTCTCTCTCTCTCTCTCTCTCTCTCTCTCTCTCTCTCTCTCTCTCTCTCTCTCTCTCTCTCTCTCTCTCTCTCTCTCTCTCTCTCTCTCTCTCTCTCTCTCTCTCTCTCTCTCTTTGTATACTAGACATCCAGGGAGAAATAATTAGTTTAATATAGAATTTTTTAAAATATTATAATTCCATAGATTTTACGGTTTTTTATGTATAATTTAATTAAATGAATTTTGAACATCATGTTCAAATGTAATGACAAATTCAAACCTCACTCATGTTACGTTTTGAAAACTGATCAGTTCTTGTGTTGGTGAGTAAATGCAGAACATGTTATATTAATGAGTAAAGGGAGTTCTTCGTTTTCTCATTTTCTCTCATTCCTGAGGTTTCTGTTTTCTTTCTCGCTCCCTCTCTTATGGAGAATGTTTTTATTTCATTTTGCGCTTTATTAGGCTTTTATTATTCTTTTGTACAATCTATGATATATAAAGAAGAACGTAAAATATAAAATATCTCGCATTCTACTCACGTATGTTTGTACGTGCACGTAGTGGCCCCGATCCTGCATGGCCATGAGATGGTGGGGTGATGGAGATAGCACTTTAGGTAGTCTGATGTGCTTATCTCTTCACACATGCATTCAGACAGCTTTCAATGGTAGTATTGTTTATCCCCTTTAAATTTCATTTTACAAATGAAAGGTATCGTGTAGCATTCATTTAGTTCACTGCTCTATCTTCTTACTACATTTTTTCTTTCTTGGATTTCCATGCCCTCAGTCTCTATCTCATTGAGACTTATTATTACTTGATGCCTTTGTATTTAATTTTATTTCATTTTTAGTTTCAGTAATTTAGAAAGTATTTCTACTCTGTAATCATTACTTCTTTAGAAAAATTTCAGTTTCTTGATTTTAATGCGGAGGAGTACTATACAGTGTTTATAAATGTTATTGCATTTTTTATTTTTTTTTGATGGGTACAGTAAATTGAACACCGTGTGCTTGTTGATGTACTTGAATGGCCGTGGGTTCCAGAGTGGTAAACAAGGAAAGCTTGAGCTTAACCAAGGAGCAAAGTCAACTTTTTTGTTTCACACTGGGACAGGCATGAAGATTGTCCTCGGTATGCCTGGGCACCAAGGAGCTATAAAGCAAAGAGAAATAGAGATTGGGAGGGTTGTGACTTTCCAGATGTGAGGGAATAGTAAGAGATATGTAACAAACTTGCTAGAATGTTTGGGGCAGATGTAGGCATAGGAAAAGAGCAGTAACTGAAGGAAGACTTAACATTAAGCTGACCTGGCCAGTCCTGTTCAAGTCCAAAAGACTCATTTGTAGTATGGCAACGGTGAATGGTGCCACTGCCAACCTACTACCTATCACTTAAAATCTTAAAACCTGGAATGCTATTGGCTTTTATGTTGGTAAATGTTGGCTGACATATGTCCAAAATACCTCCATCTCATTCACATTGAATATTTGCTCCACTTGATAATCCCCTTCTACTTTGAGATCTTCTAGATATTCACATACCTCTTAGCTGCTTAGGCCTCTGCACTTGATGCTTCTCATGTCACTCAAATGCCGTGTTTGTAAAAATTTTTATTAAATATCGTAAACTATCCAGAAATTGTGATGAGATCTCTTGTATAGTATTCCCCTGCTCAGTTCTTTAACTTCTATATAAAACTTTCAGCATTCATCTGAATGGTAAAAAGGTTAAAGGAGACCATCCAGATACTTAGCTGGGAATTTGAATAAGAAAACTTCTGGCCAAGTTTGATAGTATTTGCATGACTAGAACATTCCAAGAAAACAAGATAGGATGAAACAGATCCAGAGAGACTGGTCTTTGTTTGATTGTATTCATATTTATTTGATGTACTGTGAGTTATTGGTAGTCACCTTGGCTCAAATGGTAGCATCTGCGACTCTGAGGCGTCAGGTTGAGGGTTCGCGCCCCGTCACGGTCTGAGGTTAGCAAGGGCATGCACTCAGGGTAACGATTACATCTGTCAAAACAAGTCCTTTGCAAGAAGGCAACCTTACTAGCCCTTGGTTGAAAAGGGAGTCCGTGACGTAAAGCCGGAACGAACTGTGAGTTGTTATTGGCATATATATGTATGATATATTTTCCCTGTGTGTCTCTTCTTTCTTATCCGCTGTCCTCAATAGTCTAGTCTTGTTATTCATAGTGACTGTAAATTTCAGCCCTTACTCTGCCTTTTATTAAATTTTACATGGCTTAGTAAGCCTTTGACCTATGCCCTTGTGACACAACAATGACATAGCCCCTTCTTCCAGACATTACTGAGTGATGTCCTCCAGATGCCACATCACTGTCGCCTCACATGCTCCTAGTTAGGCTTGGAGCTTGCAACAGATTCAACAGCAGGCCATGGCAAACCTCTTGGCTTGGATGGTGGCCTTAGTACCAGTAAATACTGCCCTTGCACCTTTTCCACCACATGTTATTGTGTCCTCATCTTGGAAAAGTGTAATGTCGAATTGTCATCTGCTGCTTTCAGGATGTGGAGACGGTCCATGAAAGGATGAATTTTCCTTAACAGGTTCCAAATCTTGAGCCCGTTACATACATTCGGGTCAGCTGTTTGCCGTCCCTACAATTTGCACTGGATTTCAGGTTTTCAACTGAACAGTGGAGTGGTTATAGTCTCAATAGTCTTGGATAGTATTGAATTTTTAGTTTTACCTTCATGTCACCAAGTTGGGTTGTGGAGTGAGTTTTTTAATGATCTTCAGGCTCAGGATGAGCCAGTGACTGCATATTTCTAACTGTTCTTATATGGAGCTAGATTGCATCTTCCAGTGCCCTAAGTTTAATAATATCCACATTTAATATGTCAATAAGAAATTTACTGGTTGGTTTATGTAATCTGATACTAAAGAGAGAAGTGTTTGACTTTCTTTGAACAAAGTTTTCGGCCTTAGAAACCACAGTAAGAGACGTGGGTGTTGACGGAATTTTTTGCTGCCAAAACTTAACTCATCCAGGTTACAGTAGCAATGGCCGACATTTACAAGGATCGAGCTGTTACTGCTACATACAACTCCTTGACCACCCCTACTAAGCCATGCCGGAATTCCCATGTTGACAAGAGCTCCTGCCCTGGATGCCACAAGGTGAGACACTAGGAAGTGCTGTAGGAGTAGGAAGAGGGTGTCTTCAGCGTGGAAGTATCTAGTGCTGTGGTGGTAGTGTCTACAATGTCCCCCATCCCCTCCTTGTGGTATCCGTTGCCCTACTCAGTGGGGGAGGCCCTCCCCACCATAGCTATTGCCTACATGGGCACTGGTGTGCATACCTGGCGTTTTCCTGCTACGATTATTGCAACTTCTTCCTGCACAGCCCATGTCTTTCCAGGGTTTGGAGGATATTTAGTGCGCCAACTGCATTGTCTGGGCTCTGTGGAGTGCTTCATTACCCTGGATTATGTGTCGATGGTTCAATAGGTGTATTTTGTGGAGTCTGCTCCATACCTGTGCTTATATTTGACAGCTTGCAAGAGCCTGGGGCTGATTCCTGACTCCTCGCACTGTATTCTTACTGTGGCCCCCCTCATGGTGGAGGATGTTACCTGCCCACCATACCTTTCCACAATGCCCTTCCTTCCCCTGGAGGAGAATGATGCATGACATCAAGAGTGGCTACTTTGTCACTTTTTGTTTTCTGCCTGGATCATTATACCACATACACCTGACTCCTGAATCCAGCCCTATGCTTGCCACATCTCTGCTGCCATCCCCAGACACTGTGAGGCAGAGGTGAAGGTGTATTTTGACGAAGACGTACATCGGGGCATCATCCTGCCTGTCCCATCTGGGTAAGTCACTGAGTGGTTTGCCAGGATGATGGTGGTGAAGAGAGATGGCCATATCAGACACCGTGGATTTCTAGCAACCTTTTCATGTCCAAACACCTGCAACCTTCAACATGGTGTCTTGTGTTCCCAACCGTTCCCTCAAGACATTGGCAGATGCCTGCTGAGGATTCCTGCAGGTGGAGTCAGACCAAGAGAGCAGGAAGTAGACGACTTTCATCACCCCCTGGGAAAGACTCCAGTAATGCCAAATTCCCAATGATCACGGCTTAACTTCAGATGCCTATACTAGGGGTTCAACGATGCCATTCAAGACATTCTTTAATCACAAATGTGTGAATGACACTCTCCTTCATGACAGCAGCGTAGAACAGGTTTTTGGGCGCAACTATGACTTCTTCGTGACGTGCATGAAAAGGAATCACCCTTAATCCTGAAGAGTTCTAGTTCTGTGGACATGAGGTGGATTTTTTAATTTTTGTGAGTGTGACACCAGGACAGGCAGAGAAAATTGACCTCATTGGGCCTGGGCACAAAGAAAACAAAGCAAAGGGAAGCAGAGATGGGGAATATTGTGACATGTTGGTTGTGAAGGGAAAATAAGAGATGTAACAAATATCAAAGACTAGTTGATGTTAATGTAGACATAGAATAAGAACTGTAATTGAAGGAGGACTTAACATTGAGTACTCCTGGACAGATCGATTCAAGACCAATAGATCTTCGACTAATATTGCTATGGGCAGCTGGTGCCATAGGCCAATCTACTACATGTTGGCTTTCACCTGGGAAGGGAATCCTGTGAGTCCACCTGTCTGCCTTAAGAGAGTTTCCCATCTCCCCCACCATCTATTACAGACATTAAATTGTGGCATGGTTTCATACACCAGTTGGTACCCTCCCATACTACAGTGCTTTTCTTTGAATCTTTTAGGGAACTTCTGAAGAAACCGACGAACAACGAGTGTACTTAGACGACCAGCCTCATCTCATATTCCCTCAGGTGCAGGACACTAAATGTCATCTGGCAATGGATGGACTTGTCTATTACGATAAGACCTGCCCCACCACAGTAGTCACTGACTGGAGCTGGTAATATCGTGGAATGATCATTTTGTAGCAGTACTGCAGTTTCATCTCTGCAGATATGGCCTTAGGAGGGTAGCACTTGGCTCAATATGGTAACTGTCACCCAACCCCTGCTGAGCCTGGGGAAGGGAAGGCTTTGCCAGTCATCTGGTTCCTCTGCAAAGCAAGAAATTTTTTGCTTGATTGCCCAACACTTATGCTGGTGACTGCTGGCTGTCCCTTGGTAAAATTCTTAGGAGACTAGGCTCTTGCAGGCTTGGTCAACCTATATTGTTTTGCTTCAAGGAAAAGACATTCCTGTATAAGTTTACATTAAATATCTGCCTGACATAAGGAATTTTGCTGCAGACTTCCTCTCTAGGTACCCGGCCCTGAGGATAGCGCTGAATGTGAAGGATATTGCGTTCACCACGTTTGTTAATCTTACAGGCCAGGGTCACTAAGGGCAGAAAGCAGTGTTAGGACGGGTGTTAGAATGAACATTTTCAAGTTCCTATATAATTGCTGCATTAAGGGTGGAGATATATAAAGAAAGAAAGAATGAGAAAGAGAGAGAGAATTGTATCTAGAGTTTTGAGAGAATTGTAATTAGAGTTCTGAGATTATACAAGTTCTAAATGAATATAAGATTTGCTGGTTTCTTCACATACAAACTGCAACTAAAAAGGAAGAAAATGAAAGTGAACCAAAGAAAGAGAGAGCAAGAGGAATGTTCGGGAAAAAGTAAGTTGCATTTGACATTGACTCTTTATAAATATACTGGCGAGAGTGAGTGACGAACTTTTTATTGTCGAGTCATTAACTTTCTAACCTTTTTATGTTTGATTAGACACAGAGGTCCATCCAAGCGCTGTACCTTATGTATAGAGGGGAAAGGATGCCCAAAAGCACTTGACTATCATAAAATACCATGACAACTTGACTGGCATATATTTGATTTAGAACAAGCCTGTAGAATTAGGAAACAGCTTTTGATGCGACCCATTACTGGCTTATATGTACATCGTATGATATGACCCATGCTTTAAGGATTAATTGTGCCAGTTTTTCATTAAGCTTGTGAGCAATATCTGCATAAATGTTAAGTGGCAAGGAAAGTGATGAAAAACTTGTGTCTGCTTCCAAACACATCACTAATGCAGCCACTTGATCAAGGCATCAAAAAGTGCATGAATTCAGCTTACACACACCTTGCCATTGCCAGGCATTATGCAGAACTTGATGCTAATCTAGATTGCAGCATCATGGATTTATTGAAGTGCTTCACAATTTAGGATGCGGGCTAACTTATATCCGAGTCTGTTGATGCCCTAAAGCCTGATAATGTAAATGCCTCCTGGAAGACATGATGAAGTGAGCCAGTCAGTGACTTCCAGACTCTCCCATAGTCGACGTTGAAGTGAAGAGGATTTTGCAGATCGGTAGGGAGGTTAGTGAGGAGGGCCTCCCTGAAATGATTAAGAAAAATGCCAAAAAAGACAAAAGCTCTTGAGAAATTTGCACTGATAAAGAAATGGGAGAACTACTGCAATTGTTGACAGTATAAGAATCAAATGTGGAAGTAAAAGTCTCATTCATCATTGAGGACACTGAGAAAGTTGTAGGACTGTAGGCAAGGCCCAAGAATTGAAGGATTTGATCATGGAGTGTGACTCTTTAATAGAACGAAGCCTATGTGTCACCCATGGGATTGCAGCTGATCTTGTACCACTTCAGCAGTTGTGTGATGAAGTCAAGAGAATTAAGAAGCAGGTTCCTTTACTCACAATGCCATTTATCTCATCATTTCCTTCCATCTACATTATAAACAGTCTTCGTCACTTTCATCGTTTCCAAAATTATCTTCTTGAGCCAGTGTGGGAGGGATGCAACTCACCAAGTCATCAGAGCAGTGTTGGAAGTAGTAGCGATAGAAAAGAGAAAGGGATGATACCTTACAGCGAAGAGAAAGAGAATCCAGACTAGAAGTAAGAGTAGGGTTATTAATGAGTCTTGACTGCCTTAGAGTCAACCCTATCAAGGAGATAAGTATAAGAAGAAGCACCCCAGATTTGCAAGCAGTATTCTAAGCAGGGTCCGCTAAGACCTTTATAGATTTTAAGTAACTGTAAGGAGTTAAAATAATGACAAAAAAAAACAGAATCCCCAATATTTGGATGCAGATTTAGAAATTTGGATTATGTGATTCCTCCAAGACAAGATAGAGGCTACATGGATTCCTAATATGTTGATAGAATTAAGAGGGTAAAGTTCGTTAGTTTCGAAGACAATAGGGTTATCACGAGGAAAAGAAGATTATGAAATAGCCAGAAAGTGTCTATTAGGCATTAAATTTAACTAAGCTTTGGGTGCCCCACTCAGATACCCTCTGCAAATCGAAGTTGATAGTTGAAGAAAGATTGATTATGAGTAGCAGATGAAGGTTGTGAAGAAAAGACAGAGGAAAAATGAAGGGTAGAATCCTCGGCAAAGGCATCAAGAAGAGAGGAAGAAGGGGACTGAAGAAGATCATTGATGAAAAGAAGAAACAGAGTGGGTGAAAGAACAGAGCCCTGTGGAACACCACTGGTAACAGGGTATGGGCTAGATGTTGCACTGTCAACAAGAGATATAAAGCGGTCAGAAAGAAAACTGGAAGGTAGAGAATAAGTTTAAATCCATGGGCAGGGAGTTTGGCCAACAGAGCCTTGTGCCAGACTGTGTCAAAAGCCTTAGAGACGTCAAGAGCTACAACAAAGAATTCCCCATAGTTCCTCAGAGAAGATGGCCATACATGAGTAAGATAGGACAGGAGGTCACCAGTGGATCTTGCCTTGCGGAAGCCGTACTGGTGATCGGAGATAAGCGAGTTAGATTCAAGACATTTCAAAAGGTGAGCATTGAGCAAAGTTTCAAAAACTTTAGCGATAGAAGAGGTTAGGGCAATAGATCAGTAGTTTGAAGGAATAGGGCTGTGGGATTGGGGAGGTTGTTAAGTTTCTGTTTTACTAAGGGGACTCAAAGTACTGAACTCGGTTAAGAGCTCGCAAACAGACAGGACAGATATTACTGTACTTGAACACCCCACCCGTACTACCACTACTCGGTTAAATGGAACTCAGAATTCAACTGTCTTTTAATTTTGGAAATGCAATGACATATTAAAAAAATTGAATTAATTTTTGGAGCTGGAACAGATTAATAAATTTAAATTTTTGGAATTCTGCCTCAAATCCCAGAGGTGGTGAGCACGATTTCGATTCCCGGCACCACAGATGGATGCCAAGACTTTGTCCTCAACTCGATGATCACCTCTGTCATAGGCAGAGTAGAATAGAGGACACTGCAATTGCAGAAACAGAACTGACACACCGTTAATAATGGGAAAACCAAAGGCATGAGCACACAAACAATGAGGTTCCAATATTATTCTGCGGGATGAAAATATATTGGTTAGTCACAGCTAACCAGAAATATTTATGCTACCGTAAGAGCATACAAAACCATTAATTATTTGCCGGCATTAGAGGAAAACAATTTATTCACAATAAATGAAGAATAAGCAAGACAAATATAGTATGTATTCCTTAAATTGTGGGTAACCACAAAAGTTGCAATGCTTATTAATGATTTGCAATATATATGCTAAAACACTATTTACGATAAAGGAAGAATCTATGAGATAAATACAGTATTCATTCACTTTTGGTTATCAAGAAATATTTGCAATGAAAAAGGGGCAAAACCACCTTTTGAAGTATTTGCAACTTATAACTCTAAACACTTTATCTCCGATATACACCTAGTTCTCAGAATAACAGGGAGATAGGTTCTCAGAAGTCACGGGTAAATGGAAAATCAAGTGAAAAACTAGTCATTTTCCTTAGGAAACAATGATAAAGGGCATAACTCGTTCCACAACCGTCCATAGACACACTATTCCAAAGATATAAGATAAGTAAAACATGTTTTATAAGTACATAATAAAGCAGAAAGACCTGTGTATTTGTATTAACATGCAAATAGTGTACAGTATAAAAGATATACAGATTTACTGTACAGTAATGAAATTAATGCACTCTATTATGTCGTTGGCAACAGGCTTACACTGGGACATGCATGGTTGCCAGACACACTATGCCAAAGATAAAAGATAATTAAAACATATTGTATAAGTACATAACAAAGCAGAAAGACCTGTAGTTATTTATATTAACATGCAAATAGTGTACAGTATAAAAGATATACAGATTTACTGTACAGTAAACAAATTAATGCACTCTATTATGCCATTGGCAACAGGCTTACACTGGGACGTGCATGGTGGCCAGGGTTACCAAATAAAGCGGATGTTTTTATTTTCAGATGTATGGTACATTTTAAGATATATATTAATTACAAGATGGTAGTACATACAGTAATTTAAATAAAAATGTACTTCATCTTTAAGATACTTGAAATAACTTACCAGCTTACATGTATATTTTTTATAGTTATCATTTCTCTCATTCGTCTATTTTAGCAACACTGATATTGGTGGCGGTGAGGACGAGGATGCATACGTTTTGTCACACTTCCGTATCAGCTGATGCACCTTCAGACGCTATTTCCCTGGCGACATTATATTGAAAATATGTTTGCTGTTTGTTCTTAATGCTTCTTTTCAATTTTCTTCATAATATCTGATCGCATTAAGTGGTAGAAGAGGAGGAGGATGACGGAAAAGTGCTTCCGAGGCGGTCAATTTTTTTCTCGAATTTTTTTGCATGGGCATTATTTGCGAATTTCATTTTTTTTTATTGTTATTCTTTTGGGGGTGTTACTGCAATTTTGCTGATTAAAAACATGCGGAAGAAAGGAACAAGGTGTATGATGAGTCAGCAAGATAAGTACAGTATGTATTCATTAAATTGTGGTTAACAAGAAACATATGCAAAGCCAATAAGGTGAAATTACTTTTTAATTATTTACGATATATAGCATAAAATGCTTTAGTTAAATGATTAATTACTTGCAATTTATATAGTAAATATCTTTATTTATATAGTAAATAACTTTATTCACGAGTTTTTGATGTAAAACACTTTATATACGACGATAGAAAGGGGTGAAATGAAATTAGAATTTATTAGGAAAAAGGGATAGAATATTACGGGGTCATAACTAATCTGCTAATGATAAGATTTTCACTTGGCACAGTCAATGAAAGAAATTTCTTATCAATGTATATTAGCGGTAATTTCCAGGTTAAGGAATTAAATTTGGCAAATGAGATTCCAGTTAGGTAATCTACAAAAGTTCATTTTGTTTGGGAATGGAATATGAGAATATATTCGTAAGATTTAACCAGTAAAGGATTCAACCAGAAACGAATTTAACCGGTTTCTCGAATTCCCAATTTGCTTGACCAACGAGCTTCACCATACACTATCCCTCACCTTGTTTGTGCCAGATGAATTCCTGTGAAGACGCCATGTAAATAAGGTTTGAAATAAGCTTGACTGCTGAGGCGAGATCTTGCCTCTGGGATGTTTGGCCGCCAAATGAGAAAGATTCAATGTCCCTCATGGCGACGTCAATTGTAGGATATATTTCCAGAGCAGTAACTGGTTCTTATAATATTTGAGGGCTACTGTAGTGGTGGTCCCTGGTAGGCAGTTATGGCAGAGATGCAAGGGAGAGACAGTATTTTAGGTGCAACAAGTGAAAGAAAGTAAAATAAAACGAGAATTATTATGGAAAAATAGGTTACTGGTAAACAATCTCTAGAACGTTCTTTGCGTTGTAGGAGATGGAACTTAACTATTCAAATAGTAAGGAAGATACTGGAATGTATCTAGACAGGATAATGACATATCAGAGGGGTCACATTTATAACAAAATTATCAGCAAGAGCAATTTTTATATTATAAAAGATTATTAGCTAGAGCTATTTTATCATAAGAAAATTGTAAAAAAAAACATCTCTAATAAACTCGCTAGGATTATGGCCTTGTTCATGAAGAAAAGGAATGATCTGAACAGAAATAGGGGAGACTTTTATATTGGGATCATGCTTACTACACATACAAGAATATTGAATAAGATATATTTAAAATTAGCTATAAGCTGAAATATAAATTGCAAGTAATCATAATCTGCAAAAGGCAAGGAGTGAGAATTATATTAGTAAGAAAAAAAAAGTTTATAGCTACTAAGATAAATAATAAGGCATCTACTACAGCCACTGGTGACCTTGAGCGAAACACTCTGTCATAAGAGCGGTCACCATTTTTAGGAACAGGTTGCACTAAAGCATGTTTCCTAGATGATGGATAGATACTGGTTAAGAGAATGAGGTGAAATGGAGGCAGTTCATCTGCAGACTCCTAAAGGAACCTTGCAGGGATACCATCGGAACCAAATGCCTTGTTCGTCTTTAGCGAGTGAAGAATCTTATGAACTTTGCATGAAGGAAGAATAAGGGAGTGCGTAGGGTTAGAGAGGGGCAAAGATTGAGGTTCGTGTGCTGGAATCATTTATGAAATAGTTGGTAGAAAAATGAGAGCCAAAGAAAGTGGCTTTGTCAGTGGGAGAGCAAGCTATAGAACCATCAGAATGAATGAGAGGGGAAAGATAAGTTTTTGGAGAGGTGTTTGGCTAAGGACCGGAAACATTTAGTTTCAACAAAAAGGTATTGCTTCTATTCCAGTATTTACATTTGCTTATTGTTATATTTTATTATACTCTTCAGTTGCATATAAAAAGTAAAATATATTTTTTTAAGTAATAAATATATTAAAAATAATTAAAATAGCATCTAAATTGCTAAAACTCCAACTAAAACACCAGCTAAAACACGTCAGTCAGTATCTACCACCCAAGATGGTAGCCTGAGCCAGCGCTCTCTCTCTCTCTCTCTCTCTCTCTCTCTCTCTCTCTCTCTCTCTCTCTCTCTCTCTCTCTCTCTCTCTCTCTCTCTCTCTCTCTCTCTCTCTCTCATCCTATGTATTATTATTGTTTTTGTTATTATTATTATTATTATTATTATTATTATTATTATTATAGTGTAAATAACAAATTTTAAGATTTCGTTGTTAGTAGATAATGCCAGTTCCAATAAGTTTGACTTTGAAACCCCATTCTCCTTTCCTTCACCTCCTTCACCACAAGGCTATTCCCTCTCTCTCTAGCCATCGTGCTACCTTACTGTTAGGTACATGTACTAAATTTTTTCCATTAACTATTGTATCATTTAATATTTGTATTCTTTTCCTTTATTGCTATTTCTAATTTGTTATGATATATATTTGTGTATAATTTCTCATTTTGTAGTGGTTTGTAATCAATATTAATACTTTGTGTAGGATGGGCAGTCCCTATTAGACCCTAGGTACTGTACTTTGATTGTAATGGGAAAAATGGTTTCGTTGTTCGACCCCTGTATTAACACAGTTATTGTGAGTGAATGTTTGTATGAGAGATGGAATGAATGAGTGTGAGAGAGATTTAATTATATGTTATTATATATTTATTATTATACATCATATGTTATTACAGTTCAGTTCATATAATAACTTTTTTTTCATATTCTACTGTCCAGCATCTTCAGTTAAATTGTAATAAGCACACTCAGGGAAACTTTTGATAGTGGATCTCATAATTTTCAGATAAAGGTTTGATAAATCTGTTTGCAGTTATGTTTTACATTTCTTGGATAATTACACACCCTTTATTTTTTCATTGTACTTCATATACTCATAACACACTGGGGGAAATGTTTCCTGTTGTAGCCTATAATGTTCAGACAGAGGTTTAGTAAACTTGTTTATTGGTAGGTTTTATGTCTCTTGGACATTTATGATTATTATTTTGTTTTAATGAGTGTGACAATGGGACAGGTAAGAAATTGTCCTCATCAGGCCAGGTCACGAAGAAAACATTAAGTAAAAAAAGTTGAAGGTTAAGGACAAGGCAGAAATAGGGGAATGATACACAGAAGGAAAAGGAAAGGCTGAAATAATAATCTAAGATTGTAGGACCTAGAGATTAGGCCCTGAGATGACGATAAATCTGCTTTTTGAAGGAAGATAGGTTATAAGAATTAGGGAAGACAAAAGGAGGAAGAGAGTTCCAGAGTCTGGAGGTAGATGGGAAGAAGCTGTCACTGCACCGACCAATCGGCGAGCTACAAATCTCCACACAGTACCTATAAGATGAAGCTGCTTGGCTAGTCTTACGCAGCCTCAGCAGGATGGGAGGGATGCAACTCGCCAATTCATCACTTATGTTTATTATCTTTTTACATTCATTTTACTGTGTAGTATCAATAGTTTGCTCATAACACACTCAAGCAAACTTACTCATGGAAATGTTTCACAATGTCTCATGCAATACTCAGATAGAAGTTTAGTAAACCTGTTACAGTGGTTACATTATTACCACTGTGCTGTTTTCATGTATTATTTAAATTCCTTTTGGTCAAGTTTAAGTGCAATACCATATTTTAGAGTTATATAAGTATCTTGAATGTACAGTAGAACTTCCATTTACGAACTTAAGCTGTTCCTTAACCCCATTCGTAAATTGGAAGTTCTCGTAACAGGAAACAATTGTTCCCATTGAAATGCATGTAAATCCAATTAATCTGTTCCCCAGCCCCAGAAACACTTTTTTTTTTTTTATGGGTTTTTATGTGGGAAAAATATAGAATGGAACTAAAAATAGTACAGTAGAAAAATACAGTACAGTATTCTAATACTGTACTAAAATAAAACATGATAATTGTAATGCACTTTACCATTGTGATTAATAGTTGTTGGTGCGCTTGGTTGGAGGAGAAGGAGGAGACATTAATATATTAACGCAATACAGTATATGTTATTTACGGAAGAATCAATCGTATACACCAGTATTCTTACCCAAAGAAGGAACTAAAAGCAAAACTTCCTCCAACTTGTCCCTAGGTAAATAATTTAATGTTATGTCATCAACAGCATCTTTTAAACCAGGACGTCATTCATATATTAAAGTAAATGCCAAAGCTATAATTTATTCGCAATCATTTTAGATACAAATTATGGATCGTTTATTGATAAATTTTTAATTAGAAATTTTAATATATTAACAAATATTTATTTAAGTACTATTTTGTTTCAGATGGGTACTTGAATTTCCAATCCAAAAAAGCATTAACCAGTCATATTCATTTTCATGACGTAAGAAAAAATATTAACCAGCCATATGCATTTTGATGACGTTAGAGGATGTTACCACTTGCATGGGATGGTGAAACCGTTACTTGGTAAATTATTAAATTTAACCAACATAATCACCTGCTCTTCTTTTTTCGTTTCTCTTCAACAGGTTGAAAAGAAATATGTAATTTAGAAAAATAGCTGTACTCTCGTTGCTTTGAATTTGTCAATTTTAGTGCCACTAGCACTTGGGAGTTTTCGCTACTAAATCATGGTGACTGAAGAGCCTTTGCGCATATTATAGCCTTGCTAGCACTATCTCCAAGAAGCTCTTTTTCAATTATCTAAATTAACAGTAATTTTTCAACCCCCTTCAATAGTTGAGACCTATGCTTCATTAAAATAGTCACTCCTTTAGCCATGTTAGCTGCCTTTAAGGCCTCTTTATTCTTTAAAATAGTACAGATGGTTGAGTTTGCCATGTCACAATGCTTGGTGAGATTAGAAACACAAACACCGTTCTCATGTTTAGCTATTATTTCTTACTTCGTTTCCACAGTAATACGTTTAGGCTTTTTAACTTCACTATCTCTTGACACTTTTCACATTTTTGGGAGCCATAATGAAGGCTAATATAAAGTAAAAAGCAAACAAATCTGAAAATCTACAACGAAAGAACAAGCGATCTTCACACTGCAGGCACCAATGCTGAACAGAGCAAACCCGTGGTTGCTCGGGCTAATGTGCGTGTGTATGTGTATTGTACCTCGAGAATTGTTCAGATGTCTATTCAAAATTTGTTTGAAAATTGTGATTGTAGGTTTGTATGTTTGTGGTTGGATGCGTTCATATGTGGAGGTTCGATTGTACTGTACGTGAATATTGACCTATGTGGCGAGTGATGGAACCAGTTTGTTCATCTTCATTTTTTCCATACCCACATATTTTTGTGTGTCACATTTGCTTGTATTACCTACGCTGTAGTCGTTTTATTTTGCCCTAAATCTAAAAGACCTTTAGTGTAGAAATGATTGACCGTTTGCTTTATGTCTTTCTGTACTGTATAGTACAGTATATTGAAAATGTATGATATTAGAAGTTTAAGTCTTAAACTTCTTATGTGAACTTATGTGAAACTTAAATTTTTTTTTTACTCCTAAATCATAAGAGGATAACAAAATAGTTACTACCCATTGTTTTCATTATTATTTTTCTTACTGCATAGCCCATTTGTTGCATGACGTTTTGAGTACTTGATACATATTTTGTTGATATAATTCTTCCTGCCTAATGTATTAGGCTAACATTTTCTCTCATCGTTTATTCTAAAGTTTTTGGTGTTTAGTCTCTTCCTAAAATTTCCTTTTGTTATAGGACTTTTTTTTTAGGAAATTGAATAATATTTTTGTTATTAATATTCTTTGCAGATCTCTGAATTAATTTTTCGAATTGATAAAATAATTTTGAAGAATTAATGCATTTCTGTGTACAGCACCGTCATTTTCTGTATTAACTAGCAGTACCTTAGTGGAATTAGGATTTCAACTTGACCTCTGTAATATATATATTTTTTTTTATTCTATAACTTGCTTCAAATCCTCCATGCATTTTAACTTATCAAGCCCATTGCAGATTAATTTTGGATAATTTTACTCAGATATTTGTATTTTGCTGGAATTTACTTTAGTAGGTCTAGTGCGGTCAAAAGATTGTATATGAATGGTGTAGTGTGTGTGTATCTGTGTGTTAAGGTGTCTAAAATGGTGAGTAATTGCTTTGAGTTGAGTGTAGAGTTGGATTAGGGTCATGTGATGTTGCCATGGTTGCTCAGTGTGTGTGGATTGAATGGTAAGGGAACTTGAATACCTGAGTACTGTGCAGAAGTTTAGAATCAGTGGGTGAGAGTGGAAGTTTATGGTAAGTGAATCACCAGCTAGTGGCTGATTTGGAGGAGTTTGTAAAAACTAGAGAGAGGACATTTATTAGTGAATGTGCATAAAAGTTATGAAACCTAATAGAAATGTTGATTATGAAGGTTGAACGTGAGAGTGAATGATGAGATATATGAAGATGTGGAGACTTTACAAGTGTCTGTGGTCACATGTAGCAGTGATTGGAGAAATAAACACAGTGAAAGAAGTCAGCAGTATTATAGGTGAGCTTAGAATTGTGATGAGAAATAGTTATACTGTAATGAATGCATAGAGACTGTTGTATGAAGACGTGATTGTGTCTATGGGTGTGTATGATAGGGGTCTTAGAATATATAGAGTGAGAAATTTGTATGTGAGGCTGAAAGCAACCATTTGATGAAAGTTGTTTGATAAATTAGAGCAGAAAATTGTGTCTTTGGTATATGATGGAAACATTAATGAGTTACAACTAGCAAAGAGAGTATAGATAGCAGATGTAAGTAGAGTAACACCAAGTGGAAGATAAAATATATATGGGTGGATGGAGTGAAGAGAGCATCAGGAGCAGATTTCGAGCCAGTGGAGCAGAGTGGAGAGATTGTAATTGTATATTTTCTCCCAAGGGATTTTACTGCACTTGTTCAGATTTAAACTGGGAAGGGTGAGTGGATGGGGTTTTGGCCGTAAGATAAATTTGTGGTTGGGGATAAACCAGCTGCTTCGTTTGGCCTCACCCCTAGCAAGAAGAGGGCATACACCCTTTGTTTGCATATTTGTATATTTACACAAGTGTTGGAAAATAAACATCAAAGTACATGTCTAATATCTTTTATTAAATTAAACAAGTAGTTTTATCGAAATATGACACTTGAAATTGATTCATATGCTTCTCTTAAAGAGAGGACCTTTACCTAGAAGTATGTAGCAGACTTACTTTTTCACCTTTTACTGCATCATATTTTAGTGTATAATTATATGTACTATATTAGTAAGTACTGAAAGTCTAAAATAATAAAGACCCAGTGAAACAACATAGATACTAATACCAAATGAGAGACTTAAGTGATCATTAAGAAAACAAAAGTTAAAAGTTACAGCCCTTAAGATAATCTGCCAAAGCCTCTACTGTGGTAGCGCATTGACCTGGCTGTATGGGGTCTTCGTAGAGTCCTATTATGATTGCTGTATTAGTTTTTGCTACGTGAATGCCTTTATTCCCCTTCTTGCCTCGCAGCACGTCTTCTGTTGCGCTGAGGAAGAAAAATTTCTCGCCGGCCAAGTGCATCCCTTGAAAAAGAAAATATAAATGAGCTTCTTATTTATCTTATTACCTGAGGTCAGCAGTATTTTAAGAAGAAAACGTAGCTAAAGAATGTACAAAATACTGTTCGAGCATATGTCAAAATACTCTCTGCATTATATGAATGATGTCAAAGAACAGAGGAAATCTTATCTACATTATACTGCTTTTTTGCATCTTAACCTAAAGTCTGCAAATCCTTAAGAAAGAAGACAGCATAGTGTAATCACACTGTACCCTACATCATATAATTTGATCATTTGAACTTATACTTGAAGTACTGACTTTTATTAGCCAGGGAAATTATTCATATAGTCATCATAGTGTACTGTATACTAAATATGCTGTTGTACTGTATGAAGAGCATAGATTAGTATAAGAAATATTACTGGTTATCTTTTCTGAAGTAAACTTTAAATCAATTCCAATCAATCTTTTTTTTTTTTAAATATGAATATGACGTTTGAAGTGAGTTTGCGTTTTTCTGCTGTTCCTACTGATTGTAATGTTACTTTGCTTTTTAGAATATCAGTGATTACACATTCTTATACAAATGTGAAAATGCTGTCTTGAACTGCATGTATCGTTGTTATGATTTAATCAAGGATATTTTTCTTAAATACTGTATTCTATGAGTTTTGTCCTTATGGCATTCGAAGTATAAAACAATTCTCAAAAGGTCTTGTATTATTAGATTTTTAGCAAGGGACTTATTACTTCAGTGGCTTTTAAGAATGAAAATCTTAGTTGAGAGTAGCATATCCTTTCCATATAAAGGAGGCAGAGCTTTACAAGTTAAATGGACTGATATACTTTACAATTATTTTGTCTATGTATATATATGTGGTTGTCTTTAGCGAGTATTGTACTGACAAGGCACTTCATGAGAGATTTATGTAACTAGTACGTGTATAATTTTTGTAACTTAGGTATTGCATGTCTCACTGAGAAAAAAATAAGCATTGAGGGAGTGAAAGCATATTTTTCCAAAGTCTCCATGCATCCTGTTAAGTTTTTTTTTTTTTCTGTGGAGCTGGCACAGAGTGTCCGTTATTGAGTTGCTACACACACCCACGAGAAGATACGAGCTTTGGGCTCTTTCTCGTAAGCGCAATTAGGTAATCACTCTCACACACACACACACACACACATATTGCAGGCTCCATAGGTGATGGGGTCTGTACCCCAATTCACAGGTCAGAAAAACTACACACCTCATTTCATCACTGTTGTTACCCAGCCAGCCAGTCTGTCTTGTGAGATTAAAACTTCTAAGAAAGTAAGGGGAAGAGAAATGATTGTTGGTCGTCTGGATAAAGACTAAAATATATGCTTTTCCCCTTCAAAATACCGTTTTTCAAATTTGTAACCTTGTATCCTGTCATAATTATTGCAAACGTAGATCCTAAGGCAAGGTGAAGGAAAATTTTAAGAGTTTCAGCAAAGGAAATTGAACATGTTCAAACTTGTTAGTTTCTTCTCATATTTTTTTTGTCTTACAGCAGGGTAATATGCTGAATAGTTACTATTGTGACTAGTATTACAAAGCAAAATAAAAAGGCACTTATTTGTAAGTAATATACAAAGACTGTAGAAAAATCCACATCTCTGAAAGATACATTATTGTGGGTACACAGTAACTAGAAGTAGCTTCGAGAGGAAAGGGGTAACAGTAATCACATGTTTATACTAAGGAGTGAATGTAAAACTACCCTTACATGTGGAATTAAATGCTTCAAGCAAGAACGTCATAATAAATGACAAAAGGTTAAATTATAGTCTCTGTGTAATGGTAAAGTTAATATTACACAAACTTGCATGAACATGCTACAGACCCTGAGGATAAGCACATTAAGTTTAAAGATTGCATTTTGAATATGATGTATTACTTGCTGAAACATAACGTTTCCATTCTATTAATATAATAATTCTTTTTTCATGATTTTAAAATGTAGATTTTTTAAGGATGCACGAAATCCTAATGAGATCATAAGCAAGTGGTGCTGCAGATATTCTGTATATAAACAAAAACATAGAATGTGACTGTAGTGGATTTCCTTATGCCATGGGAGAAGACTGTATGTTAGACAGAGTAGCTATATGGGAAAGCATAGGAGTTTGTAGACATGTGCATACATTATGCTTATCTCTATATCAGGGTTAAAGAAAAAGAAAACCTCCTCATGTAATGAGAGGATATATTAAGCTGTCTATACAAGGCATGTACATGCCAATGTTCACTCTCTTTTGAAAATTTAATAATGACTGCTCTTCTGAGATATGTGGTAGACTCTTTCTATTACAAAAATGCTGGATTGAATTTTAGAGATGGTGAATTATCTGCAATTTGCTTAGAATGCTGTCTGCCTTCTGGAATTCGTTTGTTCACTGATCCAGTAGGCTGAGTCAAGGGATGTTAGGAATATGGGTTTGGCCAGAATGATGAAGTGCAAAGCTTCTGAGCTGAATAATTCCAAATGGTCTAGCACTTTGTCGAGTTCCCTGTCTGGGTATGGTCACATTTAGAATGCCTTATATAGAGTAGGCCCTTCATGACCTCGATAAAAAGTATCCCTGAGACATATATTTTTCAACCATGGCATAAGTGTTTAGCTAAGGCTGCTATAGAATAGCTGTTTTTTGCTGTTAAGATTCTTTGTTGGAAATAGAAATTCCAAATATTACTAGACAGTCCTGATGGTGCTAGATTTTTCTCATGTATGCAGGTTATAAAGGTTGATCAGAAAGTTCAATGTTGCCTTGCAGGCTTCCTAGTGTTATTCAAGAGAATTGATGCCCCCTTCCATGGAGAGAGAAAGAACATTATCTTTCCCTCAAAAATCTAGACACAAAGGAACAAGTCTATGTTGTTGTTCCTATCCTCTGGATAGGAATGGATTTTCCAACTACATTGCAAGTTGCCCTCACTTGGAGCTCCATAAATCATACTTATTTGGGCCACCACAGGGCTATTAAAACTTCTTGACCCCTGAATGTCTGAAGAGTCTGCTAAAGATTCGAAAGTATGATCAAGGGAAGAATTTTCAGCTTGACTAATAACGATTTCAGTTTTTATGAATATTTCCGCTGTTATGTTTTACTGGTCTCCGATTGGTGATTTGTATTAGCTCAGGTCATTGTGTTCTTCTTTGGCTAAATAGGTCCCTCTGAAGGGTCAGAACCAATTCCCTAAGTTTTTGGAGCTGTATTTTGTCTAGTGACCATTCTTTGTGGAGTCAGCTTTGGTGAGACTGTTCGTAATAAACGTGTTGGATGCATTCAAGGTGATATGCTGAAATTGTGAGTCATATTATGATCCATTCAAGGTGATTAAATATGCATCATATCTTCCTCAATAGCATATACAGTGCAGGTGCCCATGGGTTCAGGGATCTCGACCATACTGAGCCTGCTCATTTTATGTAGTGGACTATAGTCATATTGTCAGAGTAGAGCTTAATATGGGAATACCTCGTCCCTATAATATTATTCAAGGTTGTTTTGACTGTTACCAGTTCCTTTAATTTTAATCTGAATGAGTGATCTTTCTTTACTTAACTTTTATCATCTCCACAGACCTTTCCAGAATGAGTGACCAGTACTGTTTGAACCTCTTTGCTGGGGCAACGGATTTCTCCCATTTCCCGATTAAGCCTTTGTTGAACAGAATGTAAGATCAGTGGCATGATTCCCTGTTCTCAAATGTTCTCAAACTGGCCCCCAAATACCATAGTGGTTTACTTTGCCTATCTCCCTATCTTTTCCCTTTTAGGGGGCAATTTTTTTTTCTTGAGATCCTGAATACCTTGGTCAAAAGGAAGGCATTTAATATGAATCTTCCATTGACTGACTAAAAGAGTTTGTTTATAAATTAGTATGGATTGATGTTTGCATTCTGAGATCTCAGAGTATCTGAATGGGCTCCTTAGGGACAGGGTATTTTCTATACTAGTGTGTATACATTTATAATCCAAAAGAAATGACTTGAGTTTTCCAAAATTTCAGGTTTTTTTTCACTTCATTTGTTCACCTTTCCCTTTTAAATATGTCAAAGCAAATTGGGTTGGCTTTAACAGCTTCAGTAGTAATGGATTGGTGGCATCACGCAAAGAGAGAGCAACCCTACAAAATTGAATCCTTAACTTGATAAAGAAATCCACTCCAGCTTACAATGCCAGTTTAAACTGCATTTGGGCTGCTGTCTCATAGAGAATATTAGTTAAGGCATCCTGAATGGCATGTGGAGTGAGACTCTGTCAGATTTCCTGGTAAGTATTCCCGAGTATACATTCCTATAAACGACTTCACGTGGATCAAGTTGATTTCTAACTCAGTCTAGTGCATATTGTTTCCCTTTTAGGTTTTTGAGTGGTCCTCTTCTCCTTTAGTATGGTATTGGTCCCTGTCACTTGTAGCCACATATAATTCTTTTGTTGCCTCCACAAATTTAAAATTGGCCTGGTCCTCCACAGACTAGTAAGAGGACATAAGGAAGCCATGAAAATCATGTTTAAAAGTCAGACCTGAGAGAGCAAATTTAACTCCCCTCTCATATAGAGCCTTATCCAGTAAGGTTTTAAGGTCTATAAGAGCCACATAATACTTGAAGACAAGGGACACTTCTGTGATCTGGAAGTATCCTGAGAATTAGTCCATTTATTTTTTGTTTGGGAGTTCAACAGGGACAAGTCCAATGACTAACACACACTCTGTACTGACTCAAAAGTGTGGCTCAGTGGATGTTGTAGGGGAGGGGCAAGACTCCCTTACGGTACTGAATAGCTGTCCAATATTTTATTTGGTTGCATATAAGTGCATAATTCTTCACATGTAACTCACTCATTTTCTTATTCAAAATCAGGACTGATACCCAGTTCTGTAGAACTCTTGATACAGTCTATACTCTTTCTTCCTTAAGCTCTTGTCCCTTGCCATATTTACTCAATCTTGGCAATGGGAACAGTCCCTTATATATAATAAAGCCTTTGCAGGAACAGTCAGGGTTATACTTTTTGGTTATATAAGAGTGTCATCATAGGAAAGTTTTCAAGGAAATCCATGAAATTACAAGGCATCCTGCAAATTATGTGAACAAATTCATTCACTATTTGTAAGGCTGATATGAAAAGACAAAGTGCTATCATTGAATTACACACCTTACGATATATTGCGTCTTCTGAGGAAATATAGGTCTAAGTAAAAGACAGAAAAAGCTGAGAGAATGCAAGTTAAAGTTGAAATAACTTTTATCTTATAGTGTAATTAAAGGAGTGAGGTGGCTTTGTAATAGTGATAGGAGGGGAAGTGTAGTTTTTCTGAACTCTTATGAACTGGGTCAAGACCCCAATGCTCAAACATCTCACCAACACGAATGTGTGGTTGGAACTATTAGTTCCAGCTCTTTGAGTACAACTCGACTCCAGATTTGCTATGCCACCAATGGAGATAGACTTTCTTGATGGAATGCATGGAGATGTACAGAAAGGTCTTTAGTATAAGTCATATTAGCCTTGCATCATTGATGTTTGTACGTTCATGTAATATTAATGTAATATATTATTATATTGTACATATAGTTTAAAATTTGACTGAGTGATTGGTCCAAGTGAAAGGGAATCCCCCCCCCCCTTGTATTTGCCTGATTGGGATATACTTTGACCCAGCCACCCTTCTTTTTAAGTTTATCATGGCCTTGGTATATAAATTATTTTTATTACTATTATTGTTATTATTATTATTATTATTATTATTATTATTATTTTTTTTTTTTACATTTCTTGTAATGGTAGAATGAGAACTTACTGTATATAAATATTAAAACTGAATGATGAAAAGGCTATTTTGCATGCAGTTTTGTTAAGCAAAGATCTGTGCATATTTTTATCAGTACTTGTATATTTTTAGGAGCTGACCTTTAGTATTCAGTAAATGAGTTAAACACAGGATGTGTTTTAGGATTATGAATGTTTTAATTCAGCCTTTAAAGTGTGACCTCGTTTTCATTTTCCACCTTGTTCTTTTCCTTTCAGTATGTAATATCGCAAGTGGCACAAGGTCTCTTTCAAACAATGCACATAATTATGGCAGTGACTCGTGTGATGTGTGTAATATTTTGCTTCATAGAATAACAAATTGCAGTTTATTTGGGATGGGATTTGAATGTAATATAAATTTTGTAATATCATGGATAGTAACTGTCCAGTTGACCACTCCCTGATATAGTTAAGACAGTCACCCAGTGTAATACCAAAAAGTTTCATTATAATGGGCTCTGTATATGTGGAGGATTTCCTATGTTAGTAACCTTTGATCTCATAACCCCCTAAATTTGGAAATTCTGACACGGCTTCAGTAGAGGCCTACAAACATCTCAAAATTAAATCCACTACTTATAAAATATTAATATAGTATTACGTGCATAGGCATATATGCAAATATTTTATAAGAGGGTTTATAAACTGCTGATATGTGAATTAAAAGATATACTCCACCTTAAAGTAAAACTTCCTCATACAGAATAGTAAATTTTCCAACGTATATGCTACCTATGAGTGTTCTGCTAGAATGACCTCATTCTGTCTCTCGCACATAGTTATAAACATTGTCAGAACTAAGTGAAATCTGTACTCATCTATACGGAAAACCCAGATGTCAGCAATCATGGGACTCGAAATCAAGCATGAATGTCTTCTGGTCCACGTATCTCTTAATACATTCTTCAACGTGAATGTCTTGTAGGTCTCACGAGAGCAACTAATTACTTGTTATTAAACATATATGCACCGTCAACCATCAAGGTAGTAAATGTATTTCATAAATCTCAACTACGACCAAATTCACACATCGTAAACAAGAGTGTCTCGTAGCATCTCACGAGAACAACTAACCTTGTAGGGGTCCTTGGTACTAGGGCTAATTAAGGTTCCCTCTTGTTAGGCAAGAAAAAAAGGTGAAAACATTGTTACATATAAAGGTTCTTTGTTAGCCCAGGTGAGGGAATAAGTGTTTTCCCAAGGGGATGACAGGTTTGCGGTTAAACCTTTAGTGTCTCGGATTTCTCTCTCTCTACAGCTAGTCCAAAGAATGAACTACACATTATACATACGAATATACGTGTAAATTTGATATAAATTGATAGATATACATACTATATCCATAAATATACATACATGCACATAAACTACATTAAAGGAAACTATCATGCAAACATTACTTACCTATGTACGTAGAAATAAACGGTCTTGAAATATATTCAAGACAATATAATTTTGCTTCTTTCCATAAGCCTTTTTGAATGAGCTTGTTAATTGTAATATGTATTTACATATTTGCCAAAAACTGGTCAAATGTTTCGTGCTTCACGTCCTTAGAATGATCTTATGACATGGAATTTTTTTGTATGTAGTGTCTGCTAACATTCTGAGTGATATTGATAAATTCCTTACTTGTATTGTTCAGAAATGCTTTGAGCATTTTGAAAGGAAACAAGGGATATAATTATCCATGATCAGAGAAGGTTGATGTGTTGTTTCATTAGTATATGCAATATTTTACTTTAAGATAATCATTGCTTCTAACCTTTTTCTACTAGTCCTGAATTGTTAGTGAAGCCTACTGCCAGGCTCTGGCACTCTGCTTGCGTAAGGGCCCAGCCCGGAGTGACTGCCCAGACAGAACCATCTAAACCAGCGATGGCTCCCTTTTGAACCAAGCCAGTTCCAGTCAGTTGCTTGGATATATAATCATCCCAAGACATCTGAAAAATATTATAAAGATAAATGAATATATAGACAGTAAAACATCATGATGTAAACTTAAGGTATTTTTTAATTTGGCATTGATCCTACTTATTAAAGTTACTGTGGTTCATGTTGACAATGGTTTACTACTACCATTAATTATAAGGCAATTTTTTATAACTACTAAGCTCTTCATTTTTCCCTGGTCATTCTCAAACTGGAAGTTTTAGCTTAGATATATTCCTGTATCTATGATGATAATGTAAACATATATTTCTTTGTCAGGTTAGAGTTACAGAATTTCTACAGTTTACATAATATTGAGAGTTCATCCGTGGTTTTTGAATTTAAGAACAGTTTGGAATTAAAGTCGTATGTATAAAAGGGGATACATTTTGATTTTTGGGAGATACTGTTTTTTGTTACCTCTTGATGTATAGTTTTACTTAGGGTATAAAAATGGGGTTTGGTTTTTGGAAGACATTATTTTTTCTGTCGCCTCTTGATATTTAATTTTATGGAGAGCATGAAACTGGTAGTTTATTTTGGGGTACAAGACTACTAAGTTAATCTTACAGTGTCTGCTTTTATTTGGTGGCGATTGATGAATACAAAGGACTGCCATAAAATATTTTCTCGGAGACTTCACTCCTTAAATAATAAAAAATCATAGACATCACAATTTTAACTATGAATTGAATTTACCTTGTATTATATAGTCTAAGAAATTGTTTCTAAGCACTAGCTGATGAAAAGATATGAGTGAATGAGCAACTGTGAGTTCTAGCTTCAGACTGAAATACTGGCTTTTGAGTCACCATCTCGCTTATCACGATTAGATTATGGAGTGTGAGTGATAATATCACCGCCCTTGCTGCCTGATGATAGATGTTCTTTTTCTACTTGCTCTCTCGTCACCATTGGTATAGATTAGTCTTGTCAGATAAATCACAGGGTTGTGCAAATTCATTGAAGTTTATATTATGAATCATAATTGTGCTAGAAGGATTCATTCTGATTTCTTTATAATTTTCATGTTGTTATTCCCAAAGCTGCTTTGTTGGTCTGTTTGTGCTGTTATGAAGCTAGAATACTTTGGTTTTGTATATGGCAACTAAAATTTATTTTGTAACAGAATGTAGTATTGAAATTTCTTCTTGATATTGTTTACTTTATCTGGATGAAACTCATTCTTGTAGTTGACACAGCGATAGTGAAATGCACACATAAAATATGTGGACTTATTATCCTATCATGATAATAAGATAATATGTCAAAGTTATGTCAAAACGTAATTATTGAGGTTTTACTGAAAAAAATATATTTTCTCAATATAATGTAATACAGTACATTATTCTGTCAAAGGCAGCAGGGTTGCCTCAACTGAACTTAAGCTTCATCACCCTTATCTATCCTTACCACTTATCAGTTGTCTTTTGATAAGAAAATAACTGTGTAGGATGGAATTTGCAGTCTCTTAAGGCATCTTTTATGCAGCAAATAAGAGTAATATTTTCTTTCTCCTGTTGAAGAAGACAAAAAGGTTTCTTCTTAACAGTAAGATTTCAAAACACTTAAAAAACATAGAGTTGCAATCTGAAGTCCTTTAGTTGGAGAAGGTTACAAATATAGTTTAAAAAAACAGTAAGGAATATTTAAAAACTTGAAATTGCTTATTAAGTCTTTAAATACAATCCTATCAGATGTAATTTTTGTCGTGCTTTTTCAATTTGTGTACGTATGAAGGAAAGAGAGTAGTAATAATGATATAATTTAAGGAACATAAATTGTACTTGCTCATGTAAATCATTATTGGAGTTTGAAAATGAGGCCGTATTGCATATAGTGTTGGAGAGAGAAATTTAAATGTACTGTATACCTGTTGTTAACAAGTGTTATGACTTCACTAAATTAATTATAGTTGATAAGGTATGAGTGTGTGTGGTTAATTGATCACTTGATCTATTTATTATTATTTTTTTTTTCAAATAAACTTTTTCCTAAGGAGAGAGAGTATTTCGTTAACCAGTAGGAGGGTGACCTCAAGCTACGCAAATGCATTGGGAGTTAGCAAAGGCTTTAGTGTATAATGCCAATCATTACCTCCAACTGATCTGTGGCAATAAATAGGTGCAAGGAGGGAGGTGTAGTTAGTCCATTACTCTCATATGACTTTTAGTCGGTGTTTATTAGACACAAGGAATATCCTGTCTAATTATGTCTCCCAAACCATCATGTGTATAAGAAAAAAAAAGTCGCTCTGTGAGTTAGAGAATATATATCAGGTCTTCTAGTCTTTGCCATTATGACTACACTGTACTTAGCTAAATGTTGTAATGTTAAAATCTGGTTTTGGATGTTGACTTAGCAGATAATCTGGATTGCAACATCTATCATCAATTCAGTCCTAAGGGGTCCATCATAGATCTAATTTACTTCATTCATGGGCTTAGAATAAAATTAGCAGCATTGTATTTTGTTTATAAATAAATAATGATTTTGCGGGTATAGGTCTCTCTCTCTCTCTCTCTCTCTCTCT
>JAXCGZ010002405.1:15000-25000 GCA_037179515.1 Halocaridina rubra | reverse complement strand
TCCTCTATTGTGTTCAAGAGAATATGACGTTTCCAAAGTGATCGTGTTTTATTATATAAGGAGTGCAGTTCGGGAGTTTCTTTAGTTTTATTTATTTATTTATTTTTAAATTGAGAGAAAGGATCAAGAGTTCCAATAACTCATATGCACCAGACGCAACCGACAAAATATGTGAACCCTAGATATACATATACGATACTCGGATCCATTCAGGACCTGGCACTGGGTAGTATGTACCGGTGTCCACAGGTGTTCAGCGCCTCCTTTCACACGAATATTTTTTTTTTTATAGCTATACTATACTTTATAAAGTAGGGGGGAAATGGAGATAGATGGTTAGTTTTTAAGATTTTCTACCCCATTTTTGAGGCCTTCTCGTAAACAGCTTATAAAATTTGATTTATTTTTGGTTACCAGTATCCGGTATAAAGCGAGGATCAGACTATTGCAAGTTGCCCTCACAATCCTGTAAGTCTTGAGTAGCCTAAACTTTTTTTTTTTTTTTTTAAGGGCAATCCTATTGGTTTATAGTTATATCAGATCATTCTGAACTTACTTATTGGCGTGAAAATATTTTCTGTACAATATGTACACTACACCTTATCAACAGGTAACAGGAGACATGAACATTGGAAAAACATCAGGGCGTCTTTTATAATTCTGCTTGCTTTATTACGGGATACATGACCTAAATAAAACACGCCTCCACCTTCATTCTTACTCCTTCCCGGATTTTGTCAACGTTGGTAGATATGGAGGCTATCCTATCCCTCTCCTCTTTCCCCCTTTTTTTTTTTTTTTTTTTTTTCCCCACTACATTTATCATGGGATGATGACTCATTTGAGATACCTGCCGACTTGAGTCAGTTAAACTTATTCGTTTTCGTATCGCATTATTAGCCTATCCTATCCTTTAACTCTTCATTTATAGTCCAGGCACCTGGTATGTGTTTTATCATTCTCAATTTACTTGAATTATTTGGAAAAATATACTAAGCCGTTGTAGATACATTTCCAATATTCAGAAAAGCAGATCATAATAATCTTGTTTACAGAGTCGTGTTTATTACTGGGCTAAGCGCTGTTTTCAGTTTTTCAGGCTGCTTGCCATTAAATGGTTCATTAACCATTTGCCCATAAAACTACTCAAGATATCTGGAATCGTCACTTTGAATATATTTGTAAAAGTTTTAAGTTTAGAGAATGGTCTTTTTGCTTCCGTTATTGTAAACGTTTTTGGTGATTTTGTTGTTCATGATTTATAATGCTACTGAACGACATGTTGTATGGGTGTGGCTACAAGTAATTTTATAATAATAATAATAATAATAATAATAATAATAATAATAATAATAATAATATTTTTATTATTATTTCTTTTCGTTATAGAGGGGAATATGGCTCCTGTAATAATATTTCTTCTCGTTGGTTCCGGTTTTACGTCACGGACTCCCTTTTCTACCAAGGGCTAGGACGGTTGCCTTCTTGAGAAGGACTTGTTTTAGCAGATGTAATCCTTACGCCGAGTGCATGCCCTTGCTAACCTCAGACCGTGACAGGGCGCGAACCCTCGTCCTGACGCCTGAGAATCGCGGACGCTACCTTCTCCGTTATAAAGGGGAATATGGCTCTTGTATGCATAATAATAATAAAAATAGTAATAGAAATAATTATTATTATTGACGTCTTCATAAAATTTTTTACACTTATGCTTCAGCGCTTTCTTATAACATCAGTTTTCTCGCTTCCGTTCATGATTCGTTTTATGACGGTTGTGTTTATATTGTTTATGTATACATTTACCCTATAAGATCGTGGTCGGTTTCATTTTGTACTCACTAACACAATATGTCTATCCTTGAAACGGTGAATGCAAATAGTGTTTACAGATTCCTCACTTAGTAAATTCCAATGATCAGTCATTCTTGCCCAATTAAAGAACTTCCTTACTTCCTACAAAGAAGATTTCTTACGAAGATACAAACTGTGACATCTAGTACCAGAGCCACCCATATCAAATTATCTATCCCTATCCACTTTTTTTCAAATTCAGCAAGGGCTTTTAAGAACGGTCACCATAAAGTCCCCCGATACTTCTAGCTTCGAGTGATGATAAGTGTAACTCCTTCAACATTTCTTCATAACTGGGAGCACGTATCTCCATCACCAGCTTCGTGGCATCTCTCTCTCTCTCTCTCTCTCTCTCTCTCTCTCTCTCTCTCTCTCTCTCTCTATATATATATATATATATATATATATATATATATATATATATATATATATATATATATATATATATTTTATTTTTATTTTTATTTTTTTTCCCAAGTGCGATTCCACAGGGGTTCTGGTTATTCAAACTTAAACCTCACATAAGTCATGCAAATATATCCGATAATTTCCCGGTTAATTTGCTTAAATGCTACCTTATATTTGCTAAGAAAACATTATGCCTTTGCTATACCCTGTATGTCTATTTCCGGGGAGAAATTTGCCAATATATATACGCCTAAATCTTTTTCGTCCTCAGATTCTTGAAATTTATATCCTGCTATTGAATACCTAAATGTAGTCCTTTCCACACTTGTTCTTTTTCTCATTAGCCACTTGTCTGATTACTCATGCAGACAATATAGGTTTTTCTGTAGCTCTTTACTACTATTTTTGTCTTTTACTGTCTTTACAATCTTTGCACTTTCTGCAAACATAGTTAAAATATAGTTACGGACTCCGACTGGTAAGTTACACATGTAAAGAACAGAAGTGACCCTAAGACTGATCTCTGTGGAACCCCCTTGCTCACCTTCTCTAGTCAGATGTGTCTTATTCTGACCTTCAGTTTCCTTCCTTCTAAAAAGTTTTTAGCCAATCTAAAAAATTTCCATCTATTTTCGTCATTATTTGCATCTTCTGTATGGGCTCCTCATGTGGGATCGTGTCAAATGCCCTCTAAATATCTAAATTATCCAGTGTACCCAGCCCTGATCTTTTAAGAATAACCTTATCTCATAATAAAACTGTAGTAAGTATGTTAGCATTTATTCCTTCTCAGAAGCCAAGTTGTCTCCCTAACAAAATTTTGAAGGACTCCCAAGTGAAGAGAAATTTGATACCATTCCTCTGGTAATATCCTTATGAAAAGTTTTTCTAATTTCCTCTTTGGTCCCCCAACTTTCAGACAGAGCATCCTCGATGATATATACTTCATCAGCAACACTTTTTTCTTTTCTTTTTCTCCCAGTTGGAGGCTTATACTCAATTTTGCCAAAAACCTGAAGCTCTTCTGTGGGGACTGGAGCGATCAGTGATAGTTCATCTCATCCTGTCCCTTGTTGGTTCCAGTACATGTTGGTTCAAGAAATGTTCATGAAAACAGTTTAGGAATATTTCCCTGAGACTCCACTTCACTGTCTGGGTCAAGACTATTCCACTCTATTTCTCTATGATTAACCCTCTTCCCATAATATCCTACACTCACGTGCGATAATTACAACCTGATTTATCACTTCTAGAGTACCCATTTTACTTTTCTCACGCTACTATTTGTCTCTGAACCTGTATTTATGGAAGTGACGATGAAATCTTCGAACTCAGTTCTTATTACATGCATGTATGTCTTAGGATTAGTACAGTCTTTGTAATATATCACTTGGTAGTCCGTCTCCAACAGGCACTAGATTGTCAGCGCAAATAATTGTTATATATATATATATATATATATATATATATATATATATATATATATATATATATATATATATATATATATATATATATATATATATATATATATATATATATATATATATATATATATATATATATATATATATATATATATATATATATTGATCTCTCTGTATCCGGTTATGAAATTCATCCTTTTATAGATTCATTATATATATATATATATATATATATATATATATATATATATATATATATATATATATATATATATATATATATATATATATATATATACACTATCGGAAGTGTTTAGGAATAATAATATTGTTATTCTTGATATCCAGTGGAAGTCTCCTTTGCCTTCGTTAAAAGTTAGTCACCGGCGACATTGTCATGCAGTGTCTCAAACTATATTTAAAATGAATTAAATCGTTACAAACTCATAAAAAAAATCCGTTTAAGCAGTAGGTAGGAATATATAAAATAAATAAAAAAAAATTTCAAATGTAATTTTATAGATATTCTATGTTACTTACTTCTGGATACCTCTTAAGAATATGGACACAAAATTAGATCAATATAAAGTGGGAAAAAGGAGAGTGATTACAGAGACCACGGGCTAACGATGACTAGTATGTACTGCAGATGTTTGCCACGATATGTATATCAGAGAGAGAGAGAGAGAGTCACTCGCTATGACGCGGCATGTAGGCTAGGCTGGCTATACATGTGTTTTATTGAGTCACATGTGTGAATGTTATAGTGTGCGTGTGTAGAGTTCTCTGTTACTCGGTAAATGTTGCTGATGGTTTTATCATAAAGTCAAAACTGTGTTTGTCGTGTTGATTTAGGTCATAGTTTGAAGCTTTGTAAGAAAACTTCTTTGCAGGATGTAAGGAAATACTTTTTCAGTGTAAGAGTAGTTGATAATTGGAATTGGCTAAGCGAGGAGGTAGTTAATGCTATCTCAATCCATAGTTTTAAGGACAGGTATGATTAGTATCACTAAGTATAAAATGGAACCGATCAGGAGACGGGAAGAGACGAGCTTTGGGCTCTTTCCCGTAAACACAATTTGGTAATTACTCTGGTTAAAATCTTTGGCATTCATATTCAAGGTCTGTAAAACCGATTATACGAGGTAATAGAATGAAATTTAGAATCGAATGTAAATGATATCGTACAATAACATTATAATGGTGCACAAGGTAAAGGTACTGGTATCTTCCATTACCCCTTATCTGTCGGTAACTTGGCCAGTAATCGAGTACTTCCTAGGTATTGTTGAAAGTAGGGGTCACTTGCAATAACAGTAGACGTCATATTTTATTACTGGACATTTCAGACGTGACTGAATTTAGATCTAGTCATAAACTGCACATATGCAATTGATATGCTGATACCAGAAAAAATGGGGAAAAGTTTTCAGATGTCTATCATGCCGCTATTGATACTCATTCGAACTGGGGTGGACACAAACAGGTTGGAGCTGGGGAATGAAGAATGGATGCTCTTTCTAACGAGCTGCTTTGGTCTTGAATGGGGTAAAGTGGTCTAACTACTGCGCTGTCACGGGCCTTGGACTAAAACACTTGTCGCCAGGAGACTGGAACATATTTTGTACTTCCCCTAAAGGCCATTCACCTTACTTTAGCAGCTTATTTTTCCATTTTACTTCACTCATTTACAATAGAATAAAATAATATGGCCTTTTCGAACATATTTTAAGAGGAATATATATATATATAATATATATATATATATATATATATATATATATATATATATATATATATATATAGTAAGGAAGCCCATCAGTAAAACAAAACTTATAAAACAATGCTATATTTCGGATCCTAACTGGATCCCTTCTCAAGCACAACTGAGAAGGGATCCAGTTAGGATCCGAAATATAGCATTGTTTTATAAGTTTTGTTTCACTGATGGGCTTCCTTCCTATTTAGTACTGTATGCTAACAGTTTGTACTTATTTATATATATATATATATATATATATATATATATATATATATATATATATATATATATATATATATATATATATATATATATATATAAAGAAAAAATAATTTTTAAAACTTTCCCCTCTTTGCTCATCATAAGTGAAATGTTTCCATACACTGCTTTTATGTTCATCTTTAGGTGAATCATATAAAAATCTTGGCTTATGTGTTCATCACAAAGTAGAATCATTAGATATCTTTTACTTCTTTGCTCTTCTTCTATTTCAAACCCTTTGGTGTCTTTGCTCTACTTAAAACAAAAGCCTTTTGTATTTTTTTTATTTTATATTACTAGCATACATTTAATTTTTATCCTCATAAGAGAGAGAGAGAAGTATATATATATATATATATATATATATATATATATATATATATATATATATATATATATATATATATATATATATATCTTGAGATACTTGAACAATAAATGTATATGCAATATTTCACTGAGTGAGATATAATAATAATAATGATAATAATTATAATAATAATAATAATAATAATGATAATAATAATAACAATAATGATAGTTTAATGATGCAGACTTACGTATACACATACAGTGCTTTTAGCCACTTGTAAAGGTGTACAGAAGGGTGACCGAATCAAAGCGCACACATTCACCAGAACTAAATTCATCCCAATCACCTGTCTTAATTTCTTGGAGATTAAAAAGGGTCGCCAGAATTTCCCCCCTCCCCACACACACACACACTGCTTAGGTAGTTCACGGGGTAGGTAGAAAAGGATTTTCAGGCGTGGTGTCTGATTGCCCTTACTGGTGTACCTCCCGCTTCACATTATGACCACCCCTTCCACAACCTCTAAGTATTATTTTTTAAGAATTGACATATAAACCACTAAAATATTATGAAATGCATGTCTGCAGTCATTACAACGACTAGCCTGCTGGCTAGTACAGTGGTAACGCACTGGCTTCGCATTCGCGAGGTCGAAAGATCGGTTCTCGTCCAAGACCGAGAGTTTAAGCTGTTTCCTGGCAGGTACTGCTGTGGTTGGGTACCACAGTGGGGGGTTGGGGCTTTCCCCGGCTGACGAATACCCATTGTATTGTAATGGAAATAAAGATTTATTATTATTATTATTATTATTATTATTATTATTATTATTATTATTATTATTATTATTATTATTATTATATGACGTAACTCACAAATCATATTACGTGTACAATGATATTGAAACCGCAAGAATTAGATAAGAATAATCCAAAATTAATAGATAAAGCTTACATGGACTAATTGTGACGTAATTAGGGCCACGTAACAATGAATGCCATGTGATCAAGGGTTTTTAAGGGTAATTGATAATTTTAGGACGGTAAGTTCCCATGAAGTATGTTAGATTTTTTAGGATATTTTATTTTTAAGTGTCTTTTAGGGCTATGAAGTGTTTAAAGGTATTTTAGAGCACTTTATATGCTTAAAGGGTATTTTAGAGCACTTGAAGTGTTTAAAGGGTGTTTTAGGGATTTTGAAGGGTATAAGAAATTTTCCATGACATTTGGAGTGCATAAGGGTGTTTTAAGGGCATAATAATATGGTATTTAGGGACGAGGATAGAAGACTGGCGTATATATGCATATCGTAGGTTGATTGCTATGAATTGTTGGATACCTGTTTCCAGGAAGCAAATCGCAATGACTTCATTTTAACATCTCCCATGGGCACAACTATCCAAAATACTGAATATGATGGTCATAATTTTGTAAATGTGCTGAGCTAAGATTAGGAAGAATACTTGCTTTGTATATTAGATAAAGTTATGCGGTTTTCTTTAAAACTTTCGAGAACCCTTGCAGTTATTTGTATAATAGGGGGCGTTTTAAGCTTATATAGTTATATGCCCCGTCGTTTGTTTTTGTTACGAAATTTAATTATATTCTCTCTCTCTCTCTCTCTCTCTCTCTCTCTCTCTCTCTCTCTCTCTCTCTCTCTCTCTCTCTCTCTCTCTCTCTCTCTCTCTCTCTCTCTCTCTCTCTCTCTCTCTCTCTCTCTCTCTCTCATATGCGTTGTGTGCAACTGTGTGTAGCTATACCGTGTCAATCGTTATTTAGCGTGTATAGAATGAACAAAGGAATATTGATTAATTTTATCATGCAGGCAACTGCTAGCTTTCTACGGTTGGACATAGCCGGCAGTATTGGTTAGAAATTTCTATATAAATTATTATTGTTATTATTATTATTATTATTATTATTATTATTGACGATGATGATGATGATATTAATAATAATAATAATAATAATAATAATAATAATAATAATAGTGTCGTCCGGCATCTCATATAGACGCCTATAGGCGCTAGAGGGCAGAGTGCACACTCAGAAACCCGCCGCCACAGGACGACATACAGAGCCTGTGTCAGTTTTAGCCTGAAGTCAGTCCTTACCGGGGGCAGAACTTAAGTCCATAGTTTGACACCTCCCCCTAAGGGGCAGGAAGAGTGGAGTTCAGAAATTATAGAAATGGGAGCTTTGAGGCACAATTTAGTTCAAGTTTTCTCTATATGAATTACTGTTAATTGAACGACATATCTCTACCACCGACCTCTCTACCTATAATATGCGTATAGTGTAAGAAAAACACTATATGTCAATATTATTATTATTATTATTATTATTATTATTATTATTATTATTATTTAGTGGTAGTAGTAGTTAGAGTGGTAGTGCATAAGCTTTTGCTAGGGGGCTAGATAGATAGAAAACCCTGCATTGAACAGTTTAGTTATTCTCTAACTTTCTTACTTGCTTTCTAGTTATATTTTGCTGATTGGCTTGTGACTATGGTTTTCCAAATTGAAACAATGAAGCTATTTGTGTTGTTGACCGAATATGGGCAAATGCCTTCGGTGAAACCATGGAAGTTGGAGCTGCCTCCATTACACAGAAGTGGATCGCCAACTATTTGGGCCAAAGTGAATGTTGGGTTATTGCCAGTTGGAAGGAGTGATATGACATCATACACACGATCTTTGGCTTCGATTTCCCCTTTCAAATCCCAGGAAAGAAAGAATAACATTACCGAATCGTGCGGAAAATGAAGCATTGCAAATATTGATTTTACTCCTCAAAGTTGTGGACTTTGCAAGATCCGCGATACTTCATCGCTAAATCTTAAGGCCATGATAGATTCTCCATTGGGTCAACAATACTTTAATATTATATATTTTTCTGCACTATTACTCATTGCGTTTATAATCCCTGACAAAAGTTTATATACCAACTTGTATAAATAATAATAATAATTATGATGGTAATAATAATAATAATAATAATAATAATAATTATTATTATTATTATTATAACTAATAATAATAATAATAATAATTATTATTATTATTATTATTATTATTATTATTATTATTTAGTGGTAGTAGTAGTTAGAGTGGTAGTGCATAAGCTTTTGCTAGGGGGCTAGATAGATAGAAAACCCTGCATTGAACAGTTTAGTTATTCTCTAACTTTCTTACTTGCTTTCTAGTTATAGTTTGCTGATTGGCTTGTGACTATGGTTTTCCAAATTGAAACAATGAAGCTATTTGTGTTGTTGACCGAATATGGGCAAATGCCTTCGGTGAAACCATGGAAGTTGGAGCTGCCTCCATTACACAGAAGTGGATCGCCAACTATTTGGGCCAAAGTGAATGTTGGGTTATTGCCAGTTGGAAGGAGTGATATGACATCATACACACGATCTTTGGCTTCGATTTCCCCTTTCAAATCCCAGGAAAGAAAGAATAACATTACCGAATCGTGCGGAAAATGAAGCATTGCAAATATTGATTTTACTCCTCAAAGTTGTGGACTTTGCAAGATCCGCGATACTTCAACGCTAAATCTTAAGGCCATGATAGATTCTCCATTGGGTCAACAATACTTTAATATTATATATTTTTCTGCACTATTACTCATTGCGTTTATAATCCCTGACAAAAGTTTATATACCAACCTGTATAAATAATAATAATAATTATGATGGTAATAATAATAATAATAATAATAATAATAATAATAATTATTATTATTATAACTAATAATAATAATAATTATTATTATTATTATTATTATTATTATTATTATTATTATTATTATTATTATTATTATTTAGTGGTAGTAGTAGTTAGAGTGGTAGTGCATAAGCTTTTGCTAGGGGGCTAGATAGATAGAAAACCCTGCATTGAACAGTTTAGTTATTCTCTAACTTTCTTACTTGCTTTCTAGTTATAGTTTGCTGATTGGCTTGTGACTATGGTTT
>JAXCGZ010002405.1:0-7500 GCA_037179515.1 Halocaridina rubra | reverse complement strand
CCCGAGTTGGAGTCTCCTTTGGAACTTTTGAATCATATTGGTGGAGGCGTGAGGCAAGCCATGCCCGCCTCCTCTTTGTATGTATTTTGAACAACCCAAGGTTTTAAATGGGTCAGGCAGCGTGCCAGGGCAGGCAGAGTACAGTCAGGCAGAGTACAGTCAGGCACATTTAAGAGAATATTTATGTTAAGGGAATGGGGGCATTGATGCCTAGAGAAACTATATAGCTTCCCAATAAACTAAGTGTTAATCGTCATCGCTTATCTGTCACCCTGTACGATAGAGCCGTGGCCTGAAGTGTAGAAGAATAGTTCGTGTAAGCATAGATATATATTCATGGGTCAAAGTGATAAAGTACTCTTGAGATGATTGCCCCTTCGCCCTATATATTTAACAGTTAAATAGGAGAGGAGTTTTTAGCGTTCTCTCTCAGTATCTAAGTGAGTTCTTTGAACTGCATGCAAGGGTTTTTAACTAGAAATATGTAGGAGAGGCTGTATGCTAGTCCATCCCTCCATTCAGGAAGGAGAAATTTTTCTTAAAATTATAACAAGGCAGAGTTATAAGAATCCTAGGTTCTACATTGGGTGGAACTGCAAATACAACTTTTACAATTGATGAATAAAAAAACAATAAAAAAAATTGTTTTGGAAATGGGCCACATCCTAACCCTTCCTCTGAACTAAATGGCACTTGAAGGGCAGTGCCTTCAGACGTAACCAAAATATATAGTGTGCAGAGGATTGTCAAACATGAATGCAAAATAGTTCTACAACAAATGAAACTACAGCAATTTAAAATATAAAATCAAATATACAACTGAAAGTTGAAAGCTGTGTTTGAACGGAAATGTAACTGTGTTTATATAATAGTATTATGGTAAAGTAACTTTTGAGACATCATATATATATATATATATATATATATATATATATATATATATATATATATATATAATATATATATATATATATATATATATGCCAGTTTTCCGTTGAATAGGATTTGTAACTTTAACAAAAGACATCATGTCTCTCTGTGCGCAATCCTATCTTGCCAGTTAAATTTTTTGCGAGATAGCCTTTTCAACGATGCTTTCTAATGTGAAGACGAATTGCAGGAGGATGATACAAACAGATTAAGAATTAGGAAAGCAAACCCGGAGACATAATGATGTCTCTTGTTAAAGTTACAAATCCAATTCTAAGGAGAACTAACGTCATAAAGTTAATGTGCTTATCGTGAAAAAATTTTATGCGCACGCACACACATTCACCAACTTGGCAAATATTTGAGGGAAGGAGAGCATAGACCAACAAAAGTAACCTTTGAGAGAGGGGAAACATCTAAAGAAATAATGATGAGAAAAAAAAGTCTAAAAGACTTCAAGAATTCAAAGAATTGTTCATTAGACTATACAGAACACAGGAAGAGATGGGAAAGATAAAAAACTTGTTGCAAGAGGCAAGAAGGTTAAATGAGGAAGGAAATGAAGAAGAGAAGATAAATTTTCATTTCAGAGTTCTTCCAGACAAAGGGGAGATAAAGAAGATAATGACAGAAGATCAGGGGATGGGGCCTCATTAAGATTGTTATACACAAATGCTGATGGATTACCTGGTAAGGCAGTAGAATTAAAAGATAGGATTCACAACAGTAAGGCAGATATAGTAGCAATTACAGAGACTAAGTTGAGTGAGGACATAAACAGTGTCACAGGTTTTCCTAAGGGCTTCAGAATATTAAGGGTTGAAAGATCTGAGAGGACTGGTGGAGGGATAGCGCTGCTCATAAGTGAAAGGATTCAAGTTGAAGAAATAAACTTGGCTATAAAAGTGAGTTCAAGGAATTTCTTGTTGCTCGCATAAATACTGGGTCAGAGAGCATTATAATAACTGTTGTATATAACCCACCAAGGAACCAGAATAGGCTAGAAGTTTATGAGGAAAGTCATATAGGTACTATTGAAGTCATAAACTCAGTTGTTAACATGGCACAGGAGAGAAAATGTAGGATTTTGATTATGGGAGATTTTAATCATAAAAGAGATAGATTGGATAAATCTTGACCCACACAGTGGTGAGGACTCATTCGGGGCAAGAATCCTATAATGCGTACAAGGGAATTTCCTACACCAACATGTAATGGAACCAACGAGGGCCAGGGGTGGGGATGAGCCATCACTACTTGATCTAGTATTCACAGATAATGTGTTGGATATTGAAAAAATTGAGTATGAACCACCAATTGGAAAGAGTGACCACTGTGTGCTGTTGATGGAGTATATCATTGAAGATATTCTGCCTGAGAGTAGAGGCACTGAGGACATGAGGAGGAACTATCCAAAAGGAGATTACATCAAAATGAATGAGCTTTTTGCAGTTATTGACTGGATAACCGTATTTAACAACAAATCTGTTCAAGAAATGTATGACATCTTTTGTGAAAAATATGGGAAGATAGTAGATTGCTGCATACCTGTCACCAAAGTAGGTGTAATTCATGCCAGAGAGAAATGGTTCGATAATGAGTGTAAAAGAGCTAAGAAGTGGAAGGACAGATGCTGGAAAAGGTATAGGAGGAGAAAAAACATAAATGCTTGGCAAACCTACAAAAGAGCAAGAAATTATTACCTAAGTAAAAGAAGAGAGGCAGAGAGAGACTATGAGAGGGACATCGCCAGGAAGGCTAAAGAAAATCCCAAGCTTTTCCACAGCTTTATCAGAGGAAAACTGAAGGTCAAAGAACAGGTTTTATGGCTTAAGAGAGAGGATGGAAGCGTAACTGAGACGGATGAAGAGATCTGCAAAGAATTGAACAAGGAGTTTCAGTCAGTATTTTCAGTAGAAAATACCCACCCCCTCAGATTGCAGAGATAGAAGCTCAAAGGCCGGTATTAGAGAACATCAACCTTACAGCCACAGAGGTGTGCAAAGTGCTGATGGATTTAGATGTTCATAAAGCTAGGTCCTGATGATATATCCCCTCATGTACTTAAAAAATGCGCAAACTCAATATCAGTGGCACTAAGTATCATATATAAAAAGTCACTTGAGTCAGGGGAGATTCCAAGATGCTGGAAACAAGCAAACATGATACCTATCTTCAAAAAGGGAAGGAGGGATACGGCTCTGAACTAAAGACCAGTTTCCTTGACCAGCATAGCTTGCAAAGTTATGAAGAAACTACTAAGGAAACATATCTCTCTTCACTTGGAATCCTTCAACTTTTTGTCAGTGAGGCAACATGGCTTCAGAGAAGGTAGATCAACAGTAACAAACTCATGAGGATTTTATGATGAGGTAAGCTGAATCTTACAGGAAAGAGAGGGCTGGGCAGATTGCATATTCCTAGACTTCCAGAAAGCGTTTGACACTGTTCCACATGGGAGACTTATTAGGAAGCTGCAAGCAATGGCTAGAATAGGTGGAAATGTCTTGGAATGGATAAAAACTTACTTAGAAGGAAGGGAACAGAGGGTTAGAGTAAGACACTCAGTGTCTGAATGGAGAAGAGTTAGCAGTGGAGTTCCACAGGGTTCAGTTTTAGGGGCACTTTTGTTCCTTGTATATGTAAATAACCTACCAGAGTCTGTAAATTCATTCATGAATATGTTTGCAGATGATGCAAAGATTGTGAAGAAATTAGGAAACGAGAGCAATGGTAGAGAACTTCAAGAAGATCTAAATAGTCTGCATGAGTGGTCAGAAAAGTGGCTAATGAAATTCAATGCTTCAAAATGTAAGGTAATGAGAATGGATACAAGTGCAAGAAGGCCCAAGCTTGACTACTCGGTGGCTGGAGTACAACTTCAAGAGACAGAAAATGAGAGATCTAGGAGTAAACATACTGGCAGATTTGTCTCCAGAAATACATATAAATGGCATAGTAAGGGCAGCATATACCTTCTTATCAAATGTAAGGGTAGCCTTCAGGCACATGGACAAGGAAATGTTCAGAAATATTTATGTAACCTATGTGAAGCCATAACTTGAATATGCAGCCCCCTTTTGGAATCCACACTTGAAAAAGCACATAGCTAAGCTTGAAAAAGTTCAAAGACATGCCACGAAACTGGTGCCAGAAATACGTAATCTCAGTTATGATGAGAGGCTGAGTGAATTAGACTTACCATCACTCGAAGCTAGAAGATTGAGGTGGGATATGGTGACAGTCGTTAAATACCTTCATGGTTATGATAGAGTGGATTGGGATCGATATTTTGATATGGCTGGCTCTAGAGCTAGAGGCCATAGTTTGAAACTTCGTAAGAAAACTTCTTTGCAGGATGTAAGGAAATACTTTTTCAGTTTAAGAGTAGTTGATAATTGGAATTGGCTAAGCGAGGAGGTAGTTAATGCTATCTCAATCCATAGTTTTAAGGACAGGTATGATAAGTATCGCCAAGTAGAAAATGGAACCGATCAGGAGTCGGGAAGATACGAACTTTGGGCTCTTTCCCGTAAACACAACTAGGTAATCACAATTGGGTAATCACACACATACACACATATGAGCAAGCACTTCGCATCTGTTGTTCGTGCGTGTCGTGAGAGCCTTCTTAAAGGGATTGGGAACTAAGAGAAGTGCCTATTCCATCCTCCCTACCACAAAACGGCTAACAAAAATGATTATAAGGCAAGGATAAAAGGAAACACTCTATTATCTCCCTTTTTATGTTCAACTGTGGCCACCCGTCCGGTTTCAGCAAGATGTAAAATATTTCTTGATGATATCCTGGTCTGGCCAAAGCCTTGGTTATAGAGTGAAAATTAATGTCTTCATATATTGATCTTTCATTTTAATGATAGTTATGAATTCTTTTTTAATTTTTGGTCGCCACTAGAGCTCAGCCTATACAAAAAGCTCTGAATTTTTCAGGAATTTTCTTATCAACTCTGGAGAGGAGAGAGAGGAGAGAGAGAGAGAGAGAGAGAGAGAGACGAGGGTTGGGAAGGAGGGTTAGGGAGTCTGCTGATGAGTCTTAAGTGGCACAATTACATTCTCTCTCTCTCTCTCTCTCTCTCTCTCTCTCTCTCTCTCTCTCTCTCTCTCTCTCTCTCTCTCTCTCTCTCTCTCTCTCTCGCATTATATTTCTTTTTTTATTTTTTGGTATTTTCTCCCTTCGCTAGTCGTTTCTCAGTAGTTTCGGCTTCCTCCTCCACCCTCTCCCTCTCCTAGCCTCCTCATATCTTTTAATGATTAAATATAGTCTGATATTATTATTATTATTATTATTATTATTATTATTATTATTATTATTATTATTATTATTATTATTATTATTATTATTTAGATCTGAAGATACAGCATTACGTCAAAAGGCTTAAGATGAGATGATGTACATGGGCTCTCTAGTAACTTAAATGATCAACCCGTTATTATCAAACTTACAACAATTACACCCTGCGGGTAATTAGAACCTATTGGTCTTGGTGAAAATATGGAGAGCCGTAATTATTTACGGATGGTCATATCTTTGCGAGTTAGTTTAATAGCCTCACCGTATTCCCTGCGTGTCGTAAAGGGCGACTAAAAGTGGACGGGGCGGGGGGACTAGGAATCCCCCCCTTGTACCAACCTCCTGTGAGACGTCAAAGAAGAGGGGGAGTAGAGGGGAGAATAACTTCTCCCCAAACTGTTTTCCTTTTTTGATGTCGGCTACCCCCCAATTTAAGGGGGAAGCAGCCAGGGTATATGTATGTATGTATATCTTTGCGAGTTAGTTTATTCTCTCTCTCTCTCTCTCTCTCTCTCTCTCTCTCTCTCTCTCTCTCTCTCTCTCTCTCTCTCTCTCATGGCCATGATGCCTGAGACCTCATCCTTAGTGCCTCGGTCCTCTTCCTTGTTGCTGGTGCCACCACGATGTTTCACTGTAGTTCAACTGAAGTGCAGTTTCGTTTATTTTTATCCCCTTTGGAGAAGGAAACGTTATAAAAAAATGTTAACTTGTATTCACAGATCATTCTCAGGTCGTGGAAAGTAAATATGTTAATGTAATTCTCAGGTTGTGGAAAGCAAATGTTAATATGGAAACCCTAGAAAAAATATTCGGTATTAACATAGATGTGAAGTGTAGTTATAATGGAAAGAGAACCTTATTACTGAATGTCTAATAATGTGAAAAAGATAGCTTTTTGGAAACGAGCCAATGTAGGTAATTTCAAAGCGTCTAATTGATATATATATATATATATATATATATATATATTATATATATATATATATATATATATATATATATGAATAATTTCCACCCCGACCGGGACTTGTAATTACTAAGCCAAGGCACTACCAACTACACCACAGAAGGTCTAAAAGGGAAACAAACATTACAGCTTAATCTGCTATACTAGGGATGAACATATTAATGCCAGTATGTTCATATTACATTTTCCCCCAAATCACTCGTGGTTTCGTTTTTGCATTTAATTCAACTCCCAATCTCATTCGGGACCAGCAATCATCAAATAAGCACATTACCACATGTGAAAACATAAATCATTTTTACCCCGGCCGGGACTTGAACCTGGAAGTTGTCGTAATTACTAAGCCAAGGCACTACCAAATACACCACAAAAGGTCTGAAAGGGAAACAGACCTTACAGCTTATATCTGCTATACTAGGGATGAGAGCATTCTATATGAATGCCACTATATTCATATTACAGTTTCCCCCAACCTCACTCGTGGTTTCGTTTTCGCATTTAGTTCAACTCCCAATCTCATTGGGGACCAACAATTATCAAATAAGCACATTACCATATGAAAACGAATAATTTTTTTTCTCGACCAGGACTTGAACCTGGGACTTGTAATTACAAAGCCAAGGTGCTACCAACTACACCACAAAAGGTCTAAAAGGGAAACAGACATTATAGCTTATATCTGCTATACTACTGTAGCAGATATAAGCTGTAAGGTCTATTTCCCTTTTAGACCATCTGTGGTGTAGTTGTCAGCGTCTTATCTTAGTAATTACACGTCTCATGTTCAAGTCCTGGTCAGGATAAAAATGATTCATGTTTTCACTTGTGGTAATGTGCATATTTGATTATTGTTGGATCCGAATGAGATTTGGAGATAAATTAAATGCGAAAACGAAACCACGAGTGAGGTTAAGGGAAACTGTAATATGAACATAGTGGCATTCAGATAGAATGCGTTCATCCCTAGTATAGCAGATATAAGCTGTAAGGTCTGTTTCCCTTTTAGACCTTCTGTGGTGTAGTTGATAGCACCTTGGCTTAGTAATTACAAGTCCCAGGTTGAAGTCCTGGTTGGGGTAAAAGTGATTCATGTTTTCACATATGGTAATGTGCTTATTTTATATATATATATATATATATATATATATATATATATATATATATATATATATATATATATATATATATATATATATATATATAAAACCAAGCAAGCACATTACATATGTGAAAACATGAATCATTTTTTACCCCGACCGGGACTCGAACCTAGGATTTATAATTACTAAGT
>JAXCGZ010002404.1:2500-60504 GCA_037179515.1 Halocaridina rubra | reverse complement strand
GAGCATTTGTACGTGTGTGTCTATGTCTGTATGTTCGTGTGTCTATGTGATATTTTAAGTGTGATTTGTACACTCTTTGTAGGATGTAGTGTACATCCTATTCTCCTCATATTTTAAAGCTGTCTATTATAATCAATGAAGAACTTGTATTGGAAAGTAATCTCTTGTTATATTCGAACTTCTTTATCTTAATGAACGCATTTTACTATATATATATATATATATATATATATATATATATATATATATATATATATATATATATATATATATATATATATATATATATATATATATATTACAAAAAATTTATTATGATTTATTTAGTGTCCAGGTAATATAAATCTTGTTTTACATATTCAGCATTATAAGTGTGTTCTTGAATATACGTTTGTCTCTTGTTATCATGAGCTTGAGTAACTGTTGATGTGTGACTGATTTGGCTGAACTGATTAGCGTGTATCTAGGTATGATTAACTGGGTATGTGTGTGATTTTGAATGGCTTAAATAATTTAACCTGTTTTTATTTTCTTTAAAATTTTATCAGTAGAACGATTTGTCAGCCTGTGCTTAGGCAGGCATCAAGGCAATACTCTTTGTATACATTATCATCCTTAACAATGATGTGTTTCGTTGTCTTTCCCTAACTAGGCCGAAGTAAATTGCTTAAAATTTTTTTTTCCAGGGTTATAAATTGTTTTACACTGTCAACCCATCATTGCCAATCCAGTCATGGAAGAGTCAGCACGTACAGGACAATAAACTAACCACCATTAGCGATCTCACACCTCACACAATTTACACCATCCGCGTTCAAGCTTACACTGGCATTGGACCAGGCCCACCCTCTGATCCTGTCAAAGTTAAGACGCAGCAAGGAGGTAAGAATTTACCTTAATTTCTTTGAAACTGACTCTTAATAAATGTCTTCCAATGGTACATATATGATTATGTGGCGATGATTGTCTTTTTTAGACTCGTACTTGGTATATGGCTATAATTTTCTTTCATAGATTCGTACTTGGTATGTAGTGATAATTGTCTTTCATAGATTCATACTTGGTATATGGCGATAATTATCTTTCATAGATCCGTACTTGGTATATGGTGATAATTGTCTTTCATAGACCCATACTTGGTATATGACAATAATTGTATTTCATGGTTCCATACTTGGTATATGGCAATACTGTAATTGTCTTTCCTAAAGCCATACTAAGTATATGGCAGTAATTGTCTTTCATGGTTCCGCACTTAAAATATGGCAATATTTGTCATTCATTTTCCTTACCAGATGTATGGTGATAATTGCGTTTCATAGATATATACTTGTTATATGGCAATATTTGTTTTTCATAGTTCTGCACTTGGTACATGCCCTCATCCAGCCCAGATTGAAAGCCGTCATGTCCTATGTAATGTAAGCAGCCATAGCTGAACAAAAATAATAATTAAATGAACTTTAGTAAAGTTTAAGTTGCTCAAACGTTATGGGATATGAAAGGATGTTTTATTTAATAAGTTTTAGTAAACTGGACGCTCATCTCAATATCTGTATCCACCCCCAATTGAATGGGGACTCATTGCGACAGAAAAAGCGGTGCTTATTGCTAGGATAATATTTTGCTGATAACTATATCTGTATTAAACTTATCTTTAATACTTAATTCAGTATTAAGCAGCATTTTACATACACACACAATGGCTGCAATCCCCTATGTCAGGGGTGACTGAGTCAAAGCACACTCATTAACCAGAAGCTAATATACCTCCATCACTCAACTTCTTGTCAAAAAGGGATGAGGGGAGTAGTCGAGATATATTAGCTTTTGGTGAATGTTTATGCTTTGACTCTGCCAAAGTATTTTAATAAATTAACTGAACCTAATAATTACTTAGCCTTTTACTTATTTTGGTAGCATTAATCTTGTCTAAAGTTATTTGGACACTAATTAATACTTTTTAGAAGCCTGATGGGCCATTTGCAACAATCCCCTTTCATCCTAATTCCTAAGGATGCCTTTGGACATTTTTTTAACCCCTTTTTAAATTATTTTATTTGTATGGTAATATTGTAATACATTTCTTTTCAGTTCCAAGCCAGCCGACGAATTTACATCCATCACGTGTAACAGCAACATCCATAGAGCTAAGCTGGACACGGCCTTCTCATCAGGGAGAGAACATCATATCCTATGAACTTTATTGGAATGACTCCAAGACACAGGTTTGAATTTGTTCCTGCATGACTTTATGTTTATTTGTATGATACTCTTGCTTTGTCTCCTTTAGGATTTACTGGTAAAGAAGGGTATGGCATCTTTTTTTATTTTTTTATTTTGTGAGTGTGACACTGGAACAGGCAAAGAAACTACCTTCATGAATAAAGGCTCGAGCACAAGGAAAATTTTAAGATGAATGAATGAAAAAGGTTATGGACAAGGCAGAGATGAGGTAATGATATACAAAGGAAAAGGACAGACTGAAAGAATAGTCAAAGTACTGAGGACCTAGAGATATGGCAGGATTAGGCCCTGAGATGATGATAGGTCCGTTTTTTGAAGAAAGATAGGTTATAGAATTAGGAAAGACAGAAGGAGGAAGAGAGTTCCAGAGTCTGGAGGTAGATGGGAAGAAGTCGTCGCTACACCGACCAATCCGCGAGCTACATATCTCCACACAGTACCTGTGAGGCGAGGCCGCTTGGCGAGTATTATGCGGTCTCGGCAGTGGGGTAGGCATGCAACTCGCCAAATCATCAGAGCAGCGATGGAAGTAGTAGAGATTGAAAAGAGAAAGGGATGATACCTTGTGGCGAAGAGAAAGAAAATCCAGATTAGAAGTAAGAGAAGGGTCATTAATGAGTCTGACTGCCTTAGATTCAACCCTATCAGAGAGATATGTATAAAAAGAAGCACCCCATATGTGCGAGCAGTATTCTAAGCAGGGATTTTAAGTAACTGTAAAGGGTTAAAGTAATGATGAAAACGAAGAAATGGGAAGAAAGCAAGGCATGTAAATATGAAAGGGAGGAATGGGTAACAATGTGATTACCTGGAGTTGACGGCAGGTGAAATTTGTGAAACCAATGCTTGGCCTCCATCCATACAGTCCCAAATTCAACTCCCAGTTTGGTTCAGGTTGTGTTCCTCTGCCGGAACCTCTTAGGGTTATGAAGGAGAGGGAAGTGATACCTTTTTGGCGATAACCAGTCAGCTCTTCAGGGTAGCCTTTGCAAGCTCAAGTTTCATATGAGTAAAAATACGTCTTTGTGGCTTTTGTGTCAGAAAAAAATAAATTATATTTTAGATATAAATATATTATCCTTAATAGCTATATGATAATGTTAAGGTTTTTTACATGTTTCGTAGAGCCAGCTGCTTAGATATGGTTGTATTCATATACTGTAATATTCTTTCGTATTTTCAGGAAAAGAATCAACGAAATATTCCCGAAGGTGAAAGCTATACATTGGAAGATTTGCACCCAAACACTGTATATAATTTGTGGTTGGCTGCCAGATCTCAGAGAGGAGAAGGCGCAGAAACTGCGCCCATTTCTGTTCGTACTGATCAGCACAGTAAGTATACAAGTATCAATGTGTATTTTATAGAGTATATTCAGTTACTTTGAAAAACTAGTCAGGAAGCCATGGTAGTGCAGTGGTTAGAACACTCAACTCGGGAAATAACTGACCTGCAATTGAGCCCACTGTGGGGCATTAGGAAGGCTATCCAGCCTTAATTCCTCAGCTCCAACTTGTCTGTGCCCACCCCCTTTTATATGGGGAATTATAATGGCATGTAAAATTCAAACATTAGCTAGAGAGAATTGTAGAGTCGCAGGGCTCGTTTATGGTTACTAAATCCTAACTCGTATTATAGACTTAAAAAGGGCAATTATATAAAATAATTTTTCAATTTTTCCAATATCATGCCTGAGCTTTTCCTGCATCCATTCTTAGACGTGACAAGGAGTCAGTTTTATGTGCTTTTTTGTACAGTATGTGCTAATTATTTAATTACTTACCTATTACATATCTACACCATACATATACAATGGCCATAATGCACTTTGTAAGGGGAATGGCCGTGTCAGTGCACACACATTCACCAGAAGCCAACATACCTTGGTCACTCCTCTTAGCTCCTCGGGGATAAGTGTCTGCTATGATTCCCTTCCATCACCCTGCATGTATTAACCATGAGGCAAGTCGGTAAGCATCTTCTATCATGATGGCTAACAGCTGCTGCTTGTTTACCTCTACCATTATTACAGTACAGTATTTCATTGTATTAGAAATTTACTACTTGATATGCAATTATATCAAAGCATCAGCTAATTCATTTTACAGAAATTTTTCTGGTCATGTATTTTTTTTAAGCAAGTTAAAATGTTAGTAATAAAATAATTTATGTTTATTTTTTCTATTAGTATTAGAGAACGTAGACTTTCACTTCTATATGTCATGTCTGTAGAGGTAACTAGAAGAAATAGGCTTGGTGATGGAAGGAAAAAATACTGCTCCCATGCTACCTTGTGTTATGAAAGGCAAGAAAATTAAAATAGGGGAAAAAGTTGCAGGGAATGCCTTCCCCACTATTATTTGCTTTTTACAAAATTACTGATGGGAGAGATGAGGGGCCTGCAGTAGCTCAGTGGTAAGAGCGATCGACTCTGGAAGTGATAAACTGGTGTTCAAGGTCACTGTTGGGCAATAGGAAGAGCATCTAGCCTTAATCCCTTGGTCTCACCTGTTTCTCCACCCCCATAGTGGGGATTAATAGTGACATAAAACAACAAAAAGCAACAATTGATTGGAGATATGAGAATGGACAGGGGCCTAATTGGTATGTGAAATCACTTTTGAAAAGACTAATAAAGTTTTTGACAAAAACTCGACTTTATTGATGATCATACGATTTTCACTCTTCCACAGCTCCGGGTGCTCCTCCAAGTAATATTCATGCTGTTACTGAGGACTCAGAAAGCATTAGAGTAGACTGGGAGCCCCCTCCTGAGGATAAGCAACATGGTGACATCACTTATTACAAACTATTTTACGTGAACAATTCAAGACCTGATACAGATGCCTCTGTCATTACAATTTCTGACCCCAACAAGCGTGAATATCTCATTCAGAACTTGTTGAAGTGGACTGAATATCGTGTTTGGATGCTGGCCGGAACCATAGTTGGGGATGGTGTTAAGTCTGACCCACAGCTCGTTCGCACTGACGAAGATGGTACGTATATTTTGGTGTCATTTGCCTGGAAATATGGTGATAAAGCATTTCTAAACGTTAGGTATTTTCATATATACAGTGTCAGATTTGCAGGCTAAGTTCTATGAATTAGCCTAACGATGGAGTGAAATACTGAGGAGTTGTTCACCAGCTCACTAGCATCTTAGTACCTGTATTCTTGCTGTAGTAAAATCTGCATTAATCATGCTAGGACTTAGTAGCAGCATTGAATATTTGCAAAAAACTGACAAAAAACTTGCTCTAAATATTGACAGTTAAAGAATGCTTCTTTTTATCTTTGAAAAACTTCTAATGTATTTATAGAGATTGAGTAACAATAGATACATGCTCTTAATAGATATTAACCAACCTGATAGAACTGTATACTTAATAATTTTTTATTATTATTATCCTTCTTCACTGCATGAGCACCATGCACTTTCAAAATGCACATATAGATAATTATATAGATCTCAGTATTGAAGCCATCATTATATAAACAGACTGACCTATTTATAATAATTATGTATATATTTATGTAATTATTGTTGCTTAACTAACTGAGACATTAATTGCCAATCACTAGTATTTTATAACAACCCTCAAAATGGCTGTAACAACCCTGGTTAGATATAGCTTGGCCTGTTTACATTGATGGCTCTCCTAGACTCTCAACTGCTCATACACTTTTTTCATGTCTTTTGAGCCCAATTTCTCCTCAGGACAACATGAAACATAAATACTGAAAGGAATGGCACATGGAGGTAATATCTACTAGGTGACATACATACTGTAACAAAATATCGTTTGGAGAGAATTAGGTGTTCTTTTTTATTCAAGATGTCTTGGCCTCGGATCAATATGATAAAATTTTCAGATATCTTAATGATATATTTTAGTTTTAATGCAAGGTTCTTTAATTATTTGTTTTGGACCAAACCATCGGGAAGATACCATTGAAGAATGGATGGGATTTCTATCTCTTTACAGAAAACAAATAATAAGAAGATTTATTTAGGACTTTAGGTCGAACATCCATTGTATAACAAGAGTGTTAGATTTATATGTTCTTTCACTATTGATAAATTGTATGTGCCAGAGCCTAATGACAGTGACTTTCAACATAATTTCTCCACAATGTTGCATATCAGAAGTAAATGTTATCTGGCATTTATAGATACATCTTCCATGAGAGTAATTAAGTATGTACACAAAAATTAGGGCACTTAAAAAATTAGGACCAACAAAAATTAGGGCACTCCTCATAGATTTAATCAAATTCACTGATCCTTTCATATCTTTTTACAGATTTCTAGCCAGTAGATTTTATATTAATAACTTAAACTTCTGTTTGCGCCAGTTGTACATAGTAACTGCATTTGGTCACACATGGATATAATTATTAAGATAAATCTGCACATGAAAATGGTTGCATGAGACACTCTACAGATTTGATATTCCACACCACATTATGGATGACCCAGAGAGTCCTAAAACACAATCCTGGCATTCTTAAATTATACAGTATACGGCCATAGGGCAATCTCATTCAGAAAATACAACAAATTTATATTAAGTAAAATTTTCACAATTTTATCTATGTTCTCCGGTCTTTAGCTGTGGCATTCAGTTGTTGTTAATATTTAATATCATTACAGTATATATGATATATAGATTTATCACTGTGAGGATCTATTGTCAGTATATGGTTTGATATTTTTAACTATTACACCCATCTCATCCCCGACTGTTTTATGCTGTTTAAGTAGGTGTCAATATTTTACGATTTTTTGTGTTTTGAACGAAGCTGGCCTTCATAATAATCGTAAATCACTCTTATTTTAGTTAGGTTAGAGTAGTTTATGTTAAGTTAGCTTAGCCTAGGAATAATTTCCGACGATATTGAAAGGCAAATTCATTCAAGACACATCTAAAACCATAGGTAAAACATAAATTTAACTTCTAAAGGGAGAGGGGTGTAATTGTAAAATTTTGAACATAGTTGTTTTCATTGTATGGCTACTCGTAAGGAAGACTGAAACACTTGATACCAATACAGCACTAAGAATGCCAGAATTTCATTATACTAATCCAGACTTCCATATTATATATTTACAGTAGATGTTGTTCACTGCTTCAACAACAAGACTTATTTCATATATATATGTTTTACAGCCTATCAGAAAAACCTGTATCAAAACTAACACACTTGTTTCCCTGCCCCTTACAAGGATACATTAGTAAGTACAGTTTCCAACCTACATGAGGATAGAAACCTTGCTCCAAAAAAATTATACCCTTCTTTCTAACATTCTCTGTTAGTTCCCTATTACAACATTGTAAATCATTAATAAAAAATTATCTCCAGCACAGATACAGTGTCACAAAATACGTCAAATCTCCCTGGTAGATTCATTCTTTAGAAATTAATTTTTACCACTGAAACCTTTTGATCAACAAATTGAAGAAAAATTTTTATCTTAGAGTTCCAGATTTTTATTCCCTCTTTTTACCGATTCACTTGTAAAACTCTTTACGTAGGTGTTGATAAATTTTGCTCTTTTTTTCTTTTTGTCCTCTTAAATTCAAAAGTGCCCCTTCTTGGACATTTAATGATGCAAGTCCTTAAGCCTTTTTTTTTTTCCTCTTGCTATTTAACTGTAAACACCTCTTTTCCTCTTGCTGTTTTACCGTAAACACCGCTCGCTCACATACCTCATAAGAAAAATGATCATCATAACCTTAAGTTCCTTTGTGCTGTATCACCTTTTTCCAGATTGAAAAGAGAACAAAAGTAACTTCATTTGTTTACAGTGTCATGCTTATTGAAATATACACTTGAGGGAGACTCATACATGCATATATGTATACTACTTCAATATGTATAATTCATATATTAATCAAAACACCAAAAATATCTGTTTTGAATTGGCTTTTTACATTAAACCATCATCCAATTAATAATTATATACTATATCTACTGTAACAAATAGGCTCCAGTCTGCAGTAACTCCGTGTCAAGTGCATGTTAGTAAGCAGTTTGTAGTCAGACGAGGCATCTGACAGTAAACCTACCCTACATACTGTACATGTTTCCACCCTACAGCATATAATAATTATTATGCGAATGAAACTAATTAAACATCTCAACAAATTGAACTGGATCCAGTATTGCCTTTTAGGTTTGCTGTTTACTTAGTTGATTGCAGTTTGATAAGTAATTGTATGGTTGCATTTTTTGTAGTAAAAAAGCTTCCTTTTCTGATAGCAGGCTAAGAACTCTTCCTGTAAAGAAAAAATAATTTTAGGCTGCACATAATGATTGTTGCTTCAGCATTCATAAGATTCATTTTACTTATTGTATTATTTTATATTGTATATAACTGTGGTATGGTTCTCCAAGCAGTTTTAGGAAACGTGTGTTCTTTTATATCTGCGTATTTTTTTCCGTATTTTCCCTTAGACAGTGCTGTAGGGTGGCATAGCTTCTAGACATCGTGCATATGGATCCCTGAGTATTGTGTAGTTAAGTCTAGTAGTGTTCGTCTTTGTTATCCTTGTCTTTTCTTGCCTTTAGGATGCTTTGTTTTATTCCTTTTTCGTTGCTGTTGCATAACACACTGTTACAGGCACAAAGCACCACACTCTTTCCCTGTCACTTCCACCTTTCCTTTATACTTTTCACTTTGGTTAAGATTTTTCCATATATCTTAATTTTTATTTATATCTTTACTGTCTATTACTGGGTGCATGATGTAATACGGTATCTAATTTCTCTATCTGTCTATCTTTGTCTATGACTATCACTTGTTTGACACTAGTAATTATTATCTTTTGGATGGTGTAAGCAAAAAAATATCTGGTGGGGAGTTGTTGGCAAGCTATTGATGGCATTGTTTTTTTCCATTTTTTCCTCTCTTGCCTTCCAAAATGACAGCTATTCCGCATCGTAAGTATAAAATTGGGGTTTGTAATGCCTTTTAGATGTGGTGCTAGTAAGTGGTGTGGATTTTTTTTATATATTATTCTCATCCTTTCCGTTCAATGCAGATAAGTTTTTTAATTCATTTCAGTTTTGTTGTTTCTTGAATATTTTATCGTGTTGATTTTTATTTTAGCTCATTCGCTGCCAGAGATAATATTTTGTGCACTGGTTATTCTATTTTGTAACTAAGTATTTTTGTTTTTAAGTGCTATGCTCTGTTATGTATAGTCATTTTGCAAAGTAACTATGTTAACCAGCATAGTTTTTCACTTGCTGAGTCAGATTATGAGTAAGACATATATTCAGTCCTTCATTCTATGAAGTTTTGATGTATGAAGTATGCATAGTGTGCATCACTGGCATAATGAATATACATGACAAACTTTACTTCATGTCGACGTAGTTGCATAGGTAGTAGCCACTGTGTTTTTCGAGAGTGAGAGAGGTGTGGTGGAATGTAACTCGCTTTCATCCTCCGCCTCCTCTTCCTGTTCCTCCTAATCTTCCCTATGCACCTATTCCTTCTTTCATTATGTGTTGCTGTCCTCCTCACTTTGACCCTTGCCCGTCTTTCTCATCCTTTGATTACATGCAAGAAAGGGGCTATATTTATCTTTCTATTCATATAGCAGTTCCTTTACTGTAGTAAGAAAAACTTATAATAACAATCTCCCCCTTGATCAATCTCATATGTGCTGTTTGTTCTATAGACGCAATGTAAGTACAGTATTTGTTGTTTATTTAATCCAGTTTTATAGATCTCCAGGTAATATGAGCATATAATTCCTGGCTAGAATATGCACACTCTTGTATCTGCGATTAGATTCCCACCCCATTGTGTAACAAAAAAAGACAGAGATTTGCCTTTGTATCCCTATAATTTTCTCATTGGTTTTAATTATAGTCCAGATCAGTTCAGAATGTCCCTCTTTGTATTGATTTATCATGGAGCATCCACAGGAGCTGAAGGGATACAAGTGTTTTTAATTTTTTTTATTGTGGATTTATGAAGTATTATGCTCGACCTCAAGGGTCTTTTTTATTTTGGGTGTGGTGTGTCAAATGCAGTGCAAATTTAATATGTTTAATTCCAAATATAAGTCAGTAGACAAAGTGGTGATCTGGCATATGTTACTCAAAAAGTTAAAAGTACTTTACCCCATGTCTTTTCAGCCGTTTAATCTCTTTAGCATGACAAAGGAGTGGATAGAAGCACTCCCTCAATTTTTAAATGATTGAGAGAAGTGATATCGAAGTTGGCTGAGTAATATTCGGTCACTTGTAGTATTGAGCTGTGACATTAATATCAGATCACTTGCAGTATGGTGCATTGACAGTAATGGTATGTAACTTGCAATATGGGGCTACGATAGTAATGTTCGTTCACTTGCAAAACAGGCTGTGACAGTAATACCAGGTCGCTCGCCTTATTGAGTTGTGATAATGATTTTAGGTCACTTGTAATATGGGGCTATGTCATTATTGTTAGGTCGTTTGCAGTATAAGTCTGTGACAGAAATAGTTGGTCACTTGCAATATGGAGCTGTGACAGTGATATTAGATCACCTGTAATGGGCAGTGACAATAATATTAGGTAACATGTATTATGGGGCTGTGATGGCAATATTAGGTTTTTTCTAATATGGCTCTTTGACAGTAATATTAGGTTGCTTGTATTATGGGGCTGTGACAGTAATATTAGGTCACTTGCAATATGGGGTTGTGGCAGACTTGGAAAAAATCAGGCATCTACGCAATATTCGTAAATTTTGATTGGATTTTATACTCCAATTGAATATGCCGTCATTATTACAATGATGTAAGAAAAGGATGATTTATTATTAATACTTATTTTGACATTTATGATGGAAAGTTTTGTTGTTTCAATCAATATATACTGAAGCTCAGTCCAACTTATGAAATGTAAATATTAGGTCGTCCTCTTTTCAATATAATTTCTGAGCATTGAGAAAGATGTTTATGCAGTAACGAGTAAGGTCAAGCTAGGTTAGAGCATTTAATAGTCTTAGTGATAGTGTCTAAAGACAGTTTATATATATATATATATATATATATATATATATATATATATATATATATATATATATATATATATATATATATATATATATATATATATATATATATATATATATATATATATATATATATATATATATATATATATATATATATATATATATATATATATATATATATATATATATATATATATATATATATATATATATATATATATATATATATATATATATATATATATATATATATATATATATATATATATATATATATATATATATATATATATATATATATATATATATATATATATATATATATATATATATATATATATATATATATATATATATATATATATATATATATATATATATATATATATATATATATATATATATACTCACTCAACTTCATTAATGGTGAGACATCGAATTTGTTGAATTGGAAGGAGTATTGCATTTTTCATACTTTTTATGTCAAAATCAGTCCCCGTTTTGGGAAGGAAACAGACAGATTGAAACTGGGGAATTAAGGCTAGATACCCTTCCCATGGCCTTGCCATGGGCTCGAATGCCAACCCATCACTTCTGAGTCGAGCATCTACCACTTGACTATGCTATGGCATTCCCCAGAAGCAGTACTGTAGTATAAGGTTACTATTAGCCACATCCCATGAATGTAAGTGTGCACTGGTGGATTGTGGCTCATATAAACCTGTAATTGGCTTCAGTCACCAGATTTTTTTTTTTTTTTTTATGCTTGAGTGTGACACCGGGACAGGCAAAAAAAAAAAAATACTGGCCACATCAATAAAGGCCCGGGCACGAAGAAAACATTAAGACAAAAGAAAAGAAAAAGGTTATGGACAAGGCAGAGACGAGGTAATGATTCACAAAGGAAAAGGACAGATTGAAAGAATAGTCAAAGTACTGAGGACCTTGAGAGGTAGTCACCTTGGCTCAAGCGGTGGCGTCCGCGACTCTGAGGTGCCAGGTTGAGGGTTCGTGCCCCATCACAGTCTGAGGTTAGCAAGGGCATGCACTCAGGGTAGGGATTACATCTGCCAAAACAAGTCCCTCGCAAGAAGGCAACCATCCTAGCCCTTGGTAGAAAAGGGAGTCTGTGACGAAAAAAAAACGGAACTGAGAACCTTGAGATATGGCAGGATTAGGCTCTGAGATGACGATAGATCCGTTTTTTGAAGGAATATAGGGTATAAGAATTAGGAGAGACAAAAGGGGAAAAAGAGTTCCATTAAAGCATTCAGCCCCACGTTTTTCCTCACATATTGTGGTAGGAAATGTAGTGTGTTGTTGGTTGCATCAGTTATATACAAATATTTATCTTCATGGAATAAGTTGTTCATTAAAACAGAGTATTACTGTTTTTAAAGCTTATGAATATGGTAGATGGAACGAACTTTTGAAAAGTATGGCATTTAGGAATCACCAAGTGTTGAGGATGAATGATAAGTATGAAAGTTAAGAAGTATGAAAGTCATACAGATAGTATTCATAATTAAATTATATCTGTTTCATAAATGTCACACGCTCATTGCCATTTGCATAGTTCCTGGTGAGCCACGAGATGTTAAAGTGGAGGCGATTAATAGCACCAGCATTGAAGTCTCTTGGACGCCACCCATAGAAACGGAGAGGCATGGAATCATACGAGGGTACCAGATTCACGTTCAGGAGAGAGAGGTAGGATTTGAAAGCTAATTCAGGAATAAAATTGGATCTTGTAAAGTAGAGTAACCCCAGGGTGCTCTAGGGTTATTCATATTTACATAATAAGTCGCCTAACATATCCTAACCTAACTAACAATTTATGGGGTTATATAACATTATATGGGGTTCTTGGGGGTTATTCATATTTACAAGGTTCAAAAATTACATATTGTATAATTGTCATCTTAGCATAGAGCAAAATTATGATACAAAGTTCATGTTTATTGTACTGTATGTTTGTTTCTCAAACAGCTTGATTTTAGTACTTTTTGCTTATATATATATATATATATATATATATATATATATATATATATATATATATATATATATATATATATATATATATATATATATATATATATATATATATATATATATATATATATATATATATATATATATATATATTTGATTTTTCACAGTTATTTTTATACATTTAGTTATTCAGTATAAACAAGAAAAAATTTAAATGTTTTTGTATTTTGTGGTAAACATTGATACACTGCGCAAGTAATTATGCATATTATTTTTAGGCAATTATATATACATTTAGTCACTGATTGTAAATAGGAATAAGTTTTAAATATGTTTATATTTTTTGCTAAACACTGATAAACAGAAAATTCCTTTTCATTGTTTATGAAAGATTGACCCCTGAATTTTTAGGATTTTGTAGCTTTTTATTCCCATATAATTTAATGCTTTAAACTTTATGCTTTTGTCTAAATTGATACTTTAGTTTTTAAATTCTTTGCCCTTGACTGGTACTTTAAATTTTGATATTCTTGGCTGATGTCATACTTTGTTTTATTATATATATATATATATATATATATATATATATATATATATATATATATATATATATATATATATATATATATATATATATATATATATATATATATATATATATATATATATATATATATATATATATATATATATATATATATATATTAAATTTTGTACCCTAAATTTTAGCATTTTTGTTTAATTTTGTATTTTAAATTTTAACAGTTTTGATTAGTAGTGTACTTTAAATTTATTTTTGTGTGTGTTATGGGTACCATTGTATGTATTATAACATGTTCAGTTTGGTACTTTAAAATTAATGTTTCTGTTTAATTTTGTGCCTTAAATTTTGAAATCAAATTATATAAAATATCATGGAAGAAAGTATATCAAAATTTAAATAACCAAATAAGTTGTTGTTGAACAACAACAACAACTACTTATTTGGTTATTTAAATTTTGATATACTTTCTTCCATAATATTTTATATAATTTGATACTGTGCTTCAACACTCATATTTAATTTAATACTCAATATATTAGCATTTTCGGTTACTTTGGAAGTCAGATTTTTAACATTCTTGATTGTTATTGTACATTAATTTCAGCAGTCTTGTATAATACTGTGCTTTATATTTTGCCATTTTAGTTTAATATGCCACATCATGTTATAACACTGATGGGTACTCATGAAGAACTGGGACCTGAAATTATCATAGGTCCTAATTATTCAGTAGGGTACAGTTGAGATTCATAATCTTTAGTTGGTTGCTCTTGATAAAGGCCAAGTTTAGATTATGTTAACTTCATAGAAAAAGTAAAGGCCAAGTTTAAATTATGTTAACTTCATAGAAAATTGGTTAGATAAGAAATAAGTAAATTCAAGTATAATAAACTGTTTGAATTGAGATAAATGTTGGTTTAGTTGAGGTCCGTAATTTTCAGTTGGTCGCCTCTGATAAAGGTTTGGTTTGGTTAGGTTAGGTAAGATTAGGTTAAGTTAAGGTAGGTCAGGTTAGATTAGGTTATTCTTTATTATTATATAAATATATTTTTGTTTAAAAATCCCTTATTTTTTTTTATATTTTACTTAATGATTGAATATGTAGGTATAAACAAGATGTGTGTATTCTTTTGTTGGGTAAAGTTGAGACCCTTAATCTTCAGTTGGTCACAGTTGATAAAAGTCACGTCCCAGTTCTTCATAAGCTCCCACTGATGTCTGATTTGGTGCTGTATATTTAAATATTATTGTCCGATTTACTACTTTAAATTTTAACACTGATGTCTATTTGGTGCTGATTAATTTCTAATTTGCTACATTACATTTTAAAATTGATGTCTGATTTTGTGCTTTAGATTATAAAATTTTTACCTAATTGAGTTTAGACATTTTTGTCTAATTTGTCACATTATATTTTAACAATGCTGTCTAATTTGGTACTTTTAATTTTAATTTTTTTGTCTAATTGTGTGCTTTAAATTTAAACATTCTTGTCTAAATTAGTGATTTAAATTGTAATTTGTTGGTCTTGCATATACTGAATAGTTTTTTCTTTACTGTTTTTCTGTGTTACCATTAATCCCTATTCAGTGGAGGTGGACTCAGACTGCTTGGAGCTGGTGAAATAAGGTTTGATGCCCTTCCTAACACCCTGCTGTGGGCGTATATTACACATTTTTTGTATTTTATGTGTTACTGTAAATCTGCATTCAAATGGAAGTGGACATTGACAGCTTAGAGCTGGGGAATTAAGGCTGGATGCTTTTCGTAATGTCTTGCAGTGGGAATTTGCTGTACAGTTTTTATTCTTTTACTCTTTTATTTCAATGTAAATCCCCATATGAATGTGGTGGAAACAAACAGCTTGAAGCTGGAGAATTAAGGCTAGATGACCTTCCTAGTGCCCCACTGTGGGCATATACTGCACAGTCCTTACACCATATTACTTCATCTTTCAGGGAGCTGTGATCCCGAGTGGCTTTCTGCCTTACACTGTGCACAACGGGGATGCCACAAAGTACACTGTGGTCGATTTACATCCAGATACTGAGTACCAGGTTCAGGTGTCTGCAATTACCAGAAAAGGCGATGGTGCCAGGTCAGCACCTGAGACTGTCCGTATGCCTGGGGGAGTTCCTAACAAACCTGCGTTGATTGTCAAGTAAGTTTTACCTTTAGAAAACTGTATTGCATAGTTAACTTATTTGATTTTCAACAACTTGTGTATTTCTGTTTGTAGATGTGAAGGAATATATATTAGAAATTGTATTATAAGTTATTTGCATAGTATATAATTTTATTTTCATATGTGCAATTTTTTTAATGACAAATTCATTGTATTATTGCCGATTCAAATTTTTTTCTGTGTAATGACTTATGTAGCATATTTTTATTTGTGATTAATTTTTGCATCATGTTTGAAGATTACATTTTTCACTAAGACGTTTTTATAAATATAGATAATTCAGTTTCACACAAGTGTTTTTTGTGGCGTGCAGAGTCTGGATTTGCTTATTTCTTTACTCCTAGAATTATGCGTTGTTATATATATAAAATTATATTCAATTTCACGTAGTCCTTTTCTGTAGTATGCAGAGGCAGAATATACTTATTTTTATAAATTCAGAATATATTCTAACTTGAAATATGTAACATAATATTACATTTCAATTTCTGAAAATATGTTTTTCAGGAAATATTTTTTCTCAAGCAGTAACCATTAAGTTTTTGTTACGCTCGTGATTCCATGACTACGTATGATGATGCCATATACTTCAAGGCTTAAGCAAATTTATTTTGTATTTCAGTGGCACTGTAGATCACCTAGGAAAGCTGTCTGTCTATGTAGAATGGAAGGCACCAACCCAACCCTATGGTGAATTAATGGGCTATAGGTTACAGTATGGGCCTAGAGGTAAGAAAGTTACTCTTATAATTTTTACCTATCTTGAAAAGTTGAGTAACTCTCAGAACCCCATATAAAGTAAAATAACCCCGTAATTGTTAGGTGAATTGCCTTTTAAATATGAATAACCCTAGAGCACCTTGGGGTAACTCCTTTTTACAGGATCCATTTTTTCGACTTATTACTGGGGTTTTGTTTAAGGACACCAGTGTTTAAAAAAAGTAACTTGAATTAGATCCAGGGTTTGATATGTATTAACTGATTTTATTGAAAACCTTTGTGGACTTATGAAATATGAATGTTTAAGACTGTTGGGATTTTATCTTTAGAGCTTTCTTAATACTGTTTTATAACAAAAAGTAGCCTTTTACTCTTTCTTTATGAATATTTCGTACTACTACTGTACTTATATTGTCTAATCTTAATTAAGCAATTGTTGGTGCATTTTAGATTTCGGATTTGCATGCTTTACTTTCCATTATTTAGCACAGACTTGACAATGCAGTCTTATTTTCTTCCAAAAGACCTTCATTTATTTTTGTTCCTTTCTATGTAGGAGAAAACCTGGCAACAATAACTCTAGAGGGGCAGTCTATGTTACATAAAACTTTGACCGATCTACAACGAGGAATTGAATACGAAATTCGAGTGTCTGCTCGAAACCACAATAGTTATGGTGAAGAGGCTGTGAAATATTACATGACCCCTGAGGCTCCACCATCAGGTCCTCCAATTAACATTACATATAGGTGAGTGTCTGAATTGTATGGCATTTTATGTGTCACTATTCATCTCCATTACGGAGGTGGACACAGACAGTATGGAGTTGGGGAATGAAGCCTGGACGCCCTTCATAACGCCTGCAGTGGGTTTGATTGTGGATCCGTCACTTCCTGAGTCAATTGCTTGTAAGAAAAATTAATTGTAATGACTATCAGTTGGATGAGAGACTAAATTTCCTTTGTTGAGAAGTTTTTTCAATCTGGGATAGTTTTGCTTGTTCTAGTGCTGATTCAAACGCCAATTTTTTATTGATTTTTTGTTCATGGAAATCATAATTGTAATGTAAAATTTAGCAAGTATTGCATCAGCTAACAGCAGGTGCTGCAGGATGAACTCTGTGTTTGTTATAGTCAAGATGACAATATTTGTAAAATGTAAACTGCTACTTATTGACTTTTGGTCTAATATCTGATGATCTTAGTTCAGGTTAAGTCTTAAAATCGTGGAATCAATTAGAAGGTTGAAATATTTGTTACTAGATAATATAATAATTATCTTTAAGAGCAGTTAAAGTGTTCAGTTTTATGTAGCAATAAGTACAGAGTCCCGTGTTTTGTTTTAATATATTTCTGTCAACTAATAATGTTTCTTCTACAGATACCAAACTCCTGGCACTATTGTGTTTACATGGGATGAACCTGTTCCGAATGATAGGAATGGCATTATTATCAATTATGATGTGGAATTCAACAAAAATGTGGTTCTGAATAACGATTATAAGAAGGAAAAGAACACCTCTGAAGGGAGAATTGTTTTTGATGGACTCGAGGAAAACATGGATTACACCTTTAAGGTAGGAGATGTAAATTATTGTAATAGTCTTGTCTTTGGTAGGACTACATGTGATATAATTAGTTGTGATAGTTTTGCATAGTTACTGAAGGAGATTCAAGTTGTTGTTTAAACTTTTTGTACTCACTACAGGAGATTTAAACTTGTTATAGTCTTTTATAGTTACTACAGGAGATATAGTTTGTTATTATAGTCTATTGTAGTGACTACAGAAGATATGAGTTATTTTGATAGTCTTTTGTAGTAGCTACAGGAGGTTTGAATTGATGTTATAGTCTTTCGTAATGACTACAGGAGATATGAATTGTATTATAGTCTTTCATAGGGATATAATACTTATAAATTGGTTTTATAGTCTTTCATAGTTAGTACAGGATATATATATATATATATATATATATATATATATATATATATATATATATATATATATATATATATATATATATATATATATATATATATATATATATATATATATATATATATATATATATATATATATATATATATATATATATATATATATATATATATATATATATTGTTATTGTAGTCTTTTGTAGAAACTATAGGAGATATAAATTGTAATAGTCTATTGTTTGGACTACAGGAGATATACAGCATTTTTATAGTCTTTCGTAGGGACTACAACTACATTTGTTTGCTAAAAGCTTTGATGTCTTACTAATTGTAAATGCCTTTTTTATTGAGTGTAATCGTGACATGGTATTATCTTGTATCACCAGGTCAGAGCATGGACTTCTAAAGGTCCCGGACCATATAGCGAGTTACTGAACCTTCACACTGAACCTGACCTTGTCCGTGCTCCAATGAATCTGCGTGGCCTTGCAACATCAGAGTCGTCGATTGAAATATGGTGGGAACTAGTTCCATCTCGAGGAAAAGTCATTGGATATCAGGTTAGCTTTTATGACTTTTAGAATATAAATGTAGTAGAATTGCTCACTTCTAGAAGATGTATAATAACATTTCCAAAAGCATTTAGTATCCCTTTCATAATGAAGTTGAAGAGAGGTTATAAGGTTTGCCTTTTCTGTATAGTAAGCTTGTGCACTTTGGCGTCACTGCTCTGAAAACGTAATTTTTAATGTGATTATGATAAAATTACATATGATGCCAGTAGACTGGCATCACGCCTTGTTTGGGAGGTTTGCTTTGGTACTTTGCGATCATAGTAGAGTAGTATTGAAAGCAAAGACAGAGGTGATAATCTTACCATCACATATTTCGATATTTACGTGAAAGAGTTGTAGCTTTACAACATGTACAAGATTCTGTATGGCTTTGAATTCTGCTGACTGTAACTAAACTTTGATGATTATTTGCAAGTTTTTTGTGTCTACTAATCCCTATTCAATTAGGAGGGGACACAGATAGGTTGGAACAGGGAAACTGTTGTTTTAAGTTCTATATAATCGTGAACAATATCTTATATCAGGTTGCTCATCATGATTTTAGAGTGATGGGTTACAAGTTAAAATATAGATGTGAAAGCTGTTGTGATGATAAATATATTTTTTTATTTAACTGTGTGTATGCACCTTTTATATGTCTCAGTTAGTCCCCATTCAATTGTGGGTGGACACATTCATGTTGAAGCCGGGGGATTAAGGATGGATGCATATCCCAATGCAGTGGGCTTGAACCTGTGCTAGTTGCTTACCGACCCACGTACTCCACCTCTGAGCCTCCATTACCCATTTTTCTTTATGTTACTAATATGTAGTATAATGAGTTCTTGCATTGTTAATAATATTTTTCCGAGATTTCAATATTAATATCATCCTCAGTTTATGTGTCACTATTAGTCCCCATTGTGGGGGTGGACACATACAGAGTGTGGATGAGAAATTGAGCTAGATACACCTCCTAACACCTCATGATGGGCTCAATCATGGGTTTGGCAAGTCCCTAATTGGGTATCCTTACCACTTGGCTGCCGTGGTCTCCTTCTAAGATTCTAATATCTTTGAAGTGAAATTTTAAATATTATATGTGAAAGTATTAATCCTAGAACAAAAATTTGCCACTGCTTATAAGCTGATGCTAAGAATGTCAAACTGCTTGTGATATATGAGGACATTTTGCTTTTACTGCTTGTATTTTTTTTTTATTTTTTGTTTTCTGTGCTATTTGCACTGGTATGAGTGTTGCATCCCCGGGCAGCAAAAGATATCAAACTCCTTTGCATTGTGAATTGATGTTTAATAACGTTATTATTATGTAACTGGTATGTAAATAACATTGCATGTCGTAAAAATTGACTAAATGAGGCAGAGTGAAGGGACTGAGAATCCCCTCCTTTGTATTTTCCGCTCAGAAAGAGTTATCAAGTATGTAGTCAAGCGTTAGCATCCGCGACTTTGAGGTGTCAGGTCGATGGTTCGCACCCCGTCACAGTCTGAGGTTAGCAAGGGCTTGCACTCAGGGTAACAATTACATCTGCCAAAACAAGTCCTTCTCAAGAAGGCAACCATCCTAGCCCTCGGTAGAAAAGGGAGTCTGTGATGTAAAACCGGAACAAAGAGTTATCAAATATATGGTCATGGCACTGTAATGATTCTGTCTCTTTTCAGGTGTTTTATACCATGGCCCCTGGACCAGATCTTGATTTATGGAATCAGATGAGTGTTCCAGTTACGCATTCGGCAGAGTTGCAGAATTTGGAACGCCATGCTGAGTACGGCATCTCTGTTGCTGCCCGGACTGCTTCTGTAAGATTTTTGAAATATATAATGCAATATTTATATTTGACTGAACCAGTATGAAAAAAAGCATAATACGAACTTCTTTTTATCTGTCAACGATAGTATTATGATGCATATACCGCAGAAGATAAAAATAATTGAATTTGACAGAGCCAAAGGTGTTCAATTGAAAATAAGCGTCTCTTTCCTATTCCTCAGAAAAGACAGGCAATCCACACAATTTTACTCATTCCTAAAGTAGTACTAATCATCCTCTACCTTTACATATCCATCTATAGTCACCATCCACCCATAACCCTTCTTAACACTAGTCTTTGATAGGCTTAGGATATGTAGTCTTTATGTAGTCCATTTTTGTGTGAGCAGAGTAACCTGTATTCTGAGTCTATTATGATATACATTGTATACCAATCCACTGGTCTCTCTTATTGATTTGGACAGTACATAACCTACATGACCAGATCACTAATACCTCTCAGTGTTCTCTTTCTATGCCTACATCAACACCGAATATTCTTGGATATTCGTTACACATGTCTTATTATCACTTCTCATCTGACAAGTCACAGTACTCCCATCTCTGTTTCACTCTATGTTTTCTTTGTGCCCAGGCCTGACGAACTCATATTTGATTACATTAGTACCAATTGTCCTTTCATATTTGTTTTTTTTAAATCTTTAACCACCCAATTTTTGTTAATCCCCTCTTTTCCTTCAGTCTTCATAATATAATTTTATAATTCAAGACTTAGTAAGATAAGTCAATCATTTGCTTGCTTTCAGGGACTGGGTCGTCTCTCGACATTGCTCGCTGTGCGAGTTAAGCCTGTAGATGTTCCCATGTATCTTCGTGCCCATCACGTCACTACCCATTCTGCTAATCTTACATGGGGTCCTCCTATTCAGCTTAATCCCTTGCATTTTAAGGTATGAGAATACATTAAAAAGAACTGAATATTTATGTTATTTGTGTAGCAAAAATGAGATGACCATCAGGCATCACACTATTCTATGTTATATTATTGCATAATATAAGAAAAATTATTTGTACATTTCATATTAGTTGCTGCAATTATGGATATAATTTTGTTTTATTGACCATCATGTGAAAAAATTATGAAATTTATGTTAATGATATACTGATAATAAGTTAGCATTTTGGTTTAAGCTTAAGATTGACATTGTGCAAAATGAAATTCTTAGTTCTGTTGTTGCTGGGTTCATTATGTTTTCATGAACAGTATTATTTACATTAATATAATGTCGTTTGCAAGAAACTCATAACTATACTCTTTCCACTTCAGATAACTTATAATGCCATTAAGGAATTTGTGGATGCCCAGGGTGTAACCCAAGTTCAAAAAATTCCAACAGTTACGACCATCATAAACAATAGGATTTACAGCCATATTATAGAGGATTTGCGGCCTTTCACAACTTACACTGTCAATGTTACTGCTGTGCCTCAGACTCAAGATTACCGTCCACCTGCTAAGATTACTGTTACCACTCAAATGGCTGGTAAGTGGAGTACAAGAGATTTTTAGTTTGTTTTGTTTCCTATGCTAGAATAATAAGATCTGCTTTAACTGAAACCTGACTAGAGTATTATAATTATTTTTTGTACTGTATGGTATGTTTCTAATTTACCTAATTTGATTTTCATTATGGCCAGAAAATCTATGATCTTCCCATTCATGGTGGGGGGTTGTAAAGTCACATCGTCATAAGTTGAGCATGTCTTAATTTGTAGACCCCCTCCATATATATTTATAATACTCATTTGATCGTAACTTGCTCTTTTAGGTAAAGAAGTCTGTGATGCTATCAGATTATTTAAATATGTAAGCAAAACTGCAGTTGTTGGTTGTGGCAGAAGAAAGCTAAGAGTTAATGAGGAAAAGAGTATGATGACAAGATGTGCTTGATATGGATGGTTGAATAACCCTAAGCCAAGATTTAATGGTCTGGTAATTGAAGAGGTCGACAGTTTGAAATACTGGAAATTGACATATGGTAAATGGTAACCTGGTAATGCGGTAGGCTGTAGAGTGGGAGAAGAGGCAAGGTTACTAGGGTGTTTGAATAGAGTTTGGAAAAAGTAATCCATAGCGTTTCAAAAAATAGTGCAATTTCATATGTAACTATTAATCCCCATTTTGGGAGTGGATGCAGACTGGTTTGAGCTGAGGAATTAAGGCTGGATGCCCTTCCTAACCCCCTAGTGTTGGGCTCTACCATTGATCTGCCATTTCCTAAATCAAGTGTTCTGTACACTGCACTACCATGGTCCCCAGGGTTTGAAATGTAAGATCCATATCAAAATAGGTAAAGTTTACATAGTATGATGATATAATTGTTTCCCTAGTTTTGTATGATGGTCAGTATTGAACTAAATGTAGTACCAAAAATGGACATTGGCATGCTGTAGATGAAGTGCCAAAGATAAATATGTGAAGTCAGTTGGCCTATGAGGTTGGAATTAGAGAGGTTGAGGAATGAGAGAGCTTGAGAGATGTGTGAGAGTCTGAAAAGTTTACTGAAGAGAGTGGGACAGAGACGACTCAACAATTTTTGGACAACTTGAAAACGACTAGTGATAGAGTCGTGAAGAATCATGGAACTGAGATGACTTCACAATTTTTGACACCTTGAAAATTGAGAATAAGAGGAGTGTGAAGAAGATATGTACAATTGAGTTACCATGTATCCAATTTAAAGTTAGAACAAGTAGGAGGTGGAGGGCCAGATTGTGCAATGAATCCCCTGTCCATTGAGAGTACCTTGCTGTCCAAGAAGGGAAAATGCATACAATAGACAGAATGAGTTGGCATATAGTGATGCATGATCTACTTTGGCAGCTGTCTTTGAGGGAAACAAAGCCCTTGTATCGGAGCCAAGGTACACCAAAGAAGCCTGAGGCCTGCCAATGGCTTTATCATCTTCACTATATACAGTGTACATTAGTGTGACTGTATGCTAATGTTTACAGTTATTCTGTGACAGAAGCGAATTTTTAACTGAGGTGATTGTGTAGTTTTCTTCCTTCTGTTTTAGTTATGCTGTTGACCCAGTTGGGGAAAAGTTTGTAAGAAAGAAGTGAATTATTATTAAAAAAAAAAATTTCACTTTTTAGCTCCCCAGCCTATGGTGAAGCCCGATTTCTATGGTGTTAAAGGAGACCATGAGATTGCAATGATACTGCCCCAGGCCTCTGAGGAATATGGTCCTATTGCCTTCTACTACCTTGTGGTTGTTCCGAAGGACAAAGCCTTTAAGAACCCGGATCAATATCTCACTGATGATGTAAGACAGTTGATTGTTTCTTATGTGTTCTTGATTAAATTAGTATTTTAGGTTTCTTACTGAATTATATGTATCATGTTCTCATTCAAATGCGGGTGCACACGTACATGTTGGCGCTGTGAATTGAAGGTTGGATGTCCTTGCTAACAACCCACAGTGGGATTGAACCCGTGTTGGTTTGTTTTTGACTATTGCACTCTATCTATGAGCTACTGTGGCTCAGTTATGCACTCTGTAATCATATTATGCAAATGTTAGGTACCATATTGCCTTACTAAAATTTTTTGAAATATGTTGAAAGAAAGGTTAAGTAGAAGGTTTTTAAACAAGTTTATTTTCTTTTATTATCAAATTGCTGTTTTTTTTATATTATTCCTCTTGATGCAGTCATTGAAGTTCATCAGTTTTTTTATTAAGTTGCTATGGCGTATATTATATATATATGACATAGAAAATATAATAATTATGCGGATCTTGTAACGATGAGTCACCCCTATAACCTCATGTAAAATTAAATAGCCAAATAAAAGGTTTTATTTTGTCAAGTTATATTACATTAAGTTAGGCTTAGTTAGTTTAGGTTAGGGTAGCTTATGTTTTGTTAGGTTAGGTTAGGTTCGATGACTTGCCTTGTAAATATGAAAAACCCTTGAGCAGTCTGGGGTTATTCGTCCATACTATTTCCGATTATACTTGACTTACTTAGAAAACAATCTTAAAATTTTCATTGTAATTCATTGCTGTTTTTAGCTTATCGCAAATAAAGCTGGAAGTAAGGAGGCTCTCGCTGAGGGACCATATATTGCAGCAAAGTTCCTTCATCGTAATATACCCTACTCATTTGCTCTTGGAAATGGTCAGATTTATGAAGGATTCAAAAACCGTCCCCTACAGAAAAAGAAGAAGTGAGTACATTTCTCAGGTATTATGTTAAATGAAGAAAAAATAGACATTGGTTGACAATCTTATTTATGCAGTTTATTTGCTGTTTTATGAGTTTCTTAACCCCACTAGCTTGGGGGTGGATACAAACAAGTTGGAGCTGGGGAATTAAAGCTGGATGCCCTCCCTAATGCCTCGCAATGGTCTTGAGCATGAAATTGTCACTTCTTGAGTCAAGTGCTTTAACCATATTGCTGCCACAGTCCTTTGAAAAAATATGCATTAATAAAGAAAAATATTAGTTAATGGAATGCATTGCAACCTGCTAAGATTACTGATACACTCCTTCTTTTTACCCTTTACAGGTACAAGATTTTTGTGAGAGCTGTAGTAGACACGCCTGGGCAGGTATGGAATTTTGTTTTCATTGTGTGACTCATGACAATGGCTTTTGTACATTAAGGATGTCATGTAGAATTAAAGGAAATTAATATCTTGTGTAATTACAATGCTACTTTTATCGTCGGATTATATGTAGAGGAATGTTGGTAGTCCTGTATTTTATGCTAAGAGTATTGCATTTAATTATCTTGTTTCTTTAGATAACACCTTTCAAAACTCCAAAATCTCATAAAATGATTTCTTTGGTTACCTTTGCAAAATTTCAAGATCTCATAAAAAAGATTTATATTACTTACCTCACAAAACTTTAGGATCCCTTTAAAAAAGAATTGCAGTATTTAATTAACAAAACCTCAAGATAGCTTTAAAAATATTCACATTACTTTCCTTACAAAACTTCAATATATAAACAAGAATTGTATATTACTTACCGTAAAAAATTCAAAATCTCATGAAAAAAAATACACAACACTCACTTACTTCACAAAACTTCAAGCTCTCATAAATTTTTTTATTTTTCTTAGTATGCAGAACTTCTACGTCTCAAAGAAGTAATTTTTTATGCAGTAATATCATTACACAAGTAATATAAAGGCTTCGTAGTCTGATTTATATACTTTGTATGTAATGCTCTTTATGTACTATGTAATATTCTTAATATACCGTTCTTTTTTTCCACAGCACTTGTACACATCTTCTCCGTTTTCTGCCTTCATCTCACTCGATATGCGCCCAGCACCATCAGGAGAGCTTCCGCAGAGACCCAACCCCATGGACCCTACAGACGTGACTGATGTTAATATTGAAGGCAAACCAAATGACATGGAAATGCTCATGATTGTTGGACCTGTGATTGGTGCTGTGCTGCTTGTTGTTATATCACTGTTTTTGTTCCTTTTTGTCTGGAAGTAAGTATCTGTGTGTAATATGTATGAATGTTTTTGAGGTGGATTGTTGTGGGTCGTATTCAAAACAAAATTTTTCACCAGTGAATAATTACCATTTAGCTTCTAAATTTTTGGGGGCATTAACCTCTTTCTTGGCAATAAATAAGTATCTCATTTTTGCCTCGTTGAAATTTTTCCTCCAAAAATAAAATGTTTTGTCATAAAGTTGCCGTAAACGTTATGCTGTATGTGAGCCTTCATAAGGGAGTGACAAGTATTTACGTATTAATCATACATCCGTCAACTCCATTTACAGCATCTCAACCTTTCCAGTAACAGGTGGGATATTTAAAAAATGATGTCTTTCAAATTTTTTTCACCTGCTTCGTCTGGAGTTGTAAAGTGTTTTGGAAACTGTTTGCTGAGGAAGTGGTTAATATTTGAAATGGGCATTTTTGTCTGTCCATTTTATCTAATCTTGTCAGAGTAATGATAAAGCAAATTTGCCTTATTATAAGAAATATAACTGTGGTTTTCATAGTAATGATGTACAGTATTCATAGTTTTCATAAGTTTCAGTTACTATTGTTAGTATTGTCATACAGCAGATGGCTGAACAGTTAAGTTTTGTTTACACTTATTATTCTTATAATTATTAATGGATGCTTAAAAGAACTATATTGAAAATGATTTAAGATAATGTTAAATGTAAAATTATTAGACGAGAATGTTAAGTAGACATAGTGTGTTAAATGTTATATAAACTTCTTGGAGTAGGTAATTAGAGAGTTAGATTTGAAAGTCTAGATCAAAAGAAGTAGACCTGACTTGAATCTCATCTCAGAGGAAGATATATATTTTAATGTCATCGAACACATGGGTGATAAACTAGGACATAGTTGACTAGCTTAAGGGAAGAATGCCGGAAAGTAAATTTTTAAGAAAATGTGTATAGGAGAGGTTTTACTCATATGGAAGGTGGCAACAGATGTCTCACTTTTACAGTAACATGGTTTGGGTCAGTGAATATATAAAGGAGTGAAACCAAGATAGAAATTGCTGTTAGGCCTTTGGAGGGACAACTTAGTAGGATAGAGGGAGCTGGAACAGCCAATATCATGGCCTCTACTTGGCAAGTTCTTTTGGTATTGAGCATCAGAGCTCTAGATATTTGGGCAGATAAAAATCTACATATTAAACTCTACTAAGGTAGCAAAATAGTGCACTGATTGCACTAAATTAAACCACTGTAATCTTTTATCTGATTGTATTGAATCAAAGAAATACATAAAACCAGTATCATGACACTTAATTTAATTGTGTAAGGCATAATTTATCAGAAATTTTTCCTTTTTAGATCTTGAAAATGGTTTTAGTAAAGCACTGCTGTTACTGTATTTTATGTATTATTATTATCTTGCGCTATACACAGTGCCCAGGATTATGTACTGTGCACAGTTTTGAAGTACTTTTTTCTTCCAGACGCCGCCGTCAGCCTAAGTCTCCAGATCAGGCTCAAGTGACGAAGCCATTAATGGCGGATCTTGGAGGTGGTCATGGTAGTGTGGGAGGTGGTGGTGGTGGTGGCGGTGTTGGTATCATTCCAGCTGCTCCATCAGACCCAGTAGAAATGCGCCGACTGAATTTCCAGACCCCTGGCATGATATCTCATCCTCCAATTCCTATTTCTCAACTTGGAGACCATATTGAGATTCTTAAAGGAAACGATAACCAGAAATTCTCCCAAGAATATGAGGTAAATATAATGATCTGTGTTACTGCCTTGTTATACTGATACTTACGGTTTTATAGCTTTGCCTTTGTAATACTCCAGAGTTCTTCAAGACAGACACCACACTATGTGTATAGCCTATTTTCTGCTTCCATTACAATGCAGTGTTATTTTTGATTAGAGCAGTGACCTTCCTGAAATTTTGGAAATCATCATCCTTAGTAACTGGAGTACAGATTGTGAATTTAATGAATTAAAAATGAATAAATATGATAAAACAAGTTTTACATAGATATTTTTTTTCTTAATAAGTTTAATAAAAGTATTTTCTCAAGTATTTTGTCCTGTTTTAAGAATGTCTCTAACAATTTTTTTTCCTCAGTCCATTGAGCCTGGTCAGCAGTTTACATGGGACAATAGTAATCTTGAAATTAATAAGCCCAAAAATCGGTATGCCAACGTCATTGCGTACGATCATTCGAGAGTTGTACTGCAGTCCGTTGAGAACGTGCCAGGAAGCGATTATATTAATGCAAACTTCTGCGATGGCTATCGCAAGCAGAATGCTTACATTGCCACTCAGGTGAGTACCATTACCATATCTCTTTATTTCAACTTTGTTGCTTCAGGTACGAATATTTTTTAATTTTATTATATTTAGATTTTCATTCTTTCTAATGACTGCTTTATTCCAGGGATTCTTTGCACTGTAAAGTGTGTTCTTCCACTTTTTACTCTTTTCAAGTAGTGTATTGTTTAGAACTTGAATTAATGTATGATATTCTTCATTGCAAGAGTTAAAATGGTGATGATTTTGCAGGGTCCTCTACCAGAAACATTTGGTGACTTCTGGCGAATGTGCTGGGAACAGCGCAGCGCTACTGTGGTGATGATGACCAAGTTAGAGGAACGAACGCGAATTAAGTGTGACCAGTATTGGCCACCAAGAGTCTCAGCCACAGAAACCTATGGTATTATGCATGTCACATTAACAGATGTCCAGGAATTAGCAACATACACCGTGAGAACGTTCCAGCTGCAAAGGGTAACAGTCTTAATTTTTTTTTTATAAAAATTTATTGAAAATAATTTTTCCTGTGTTACTTAATGTTTCTTATTGTCTATCTAAGAATATTGTCTGCTGATCATTTCCTATTTAACTCATAAAATGCAAACTGAATTATATTCAGCTCTGCCTTTATAACTCTACTGGTGTGAAATATGTAAACTGATTCTTAACTATTTTAAGTATGAAGTAGTAAGCCAGAACCTCCTCCTCAACTTTTATAATTTAATTACTTCCTAATTAATTGTGAAATATAATGTGCTCAGTCATGTTTTAGAAACAAATTTTCAATTATAAGTTGTTGTGTTTTATGATGATTATTATGTTCATTACATTCACAGTCCGGTAGTTTGGATCGCCGTGAGGTCAGACAGTTCCAGTTTACTGCTTGGCCCGATCATGGTGTTCCGGATCATCCCACTCCATTCTTAATGTTTCTTCGACGTGTTCGGCATGTTAATCCCCCAGAAGCCGGCCCAATTATTGTTCATTGCAGGTAATGGATCAAATGTTTGTTTGTTTGTGGATTTATGGGTTGTTATTGACAGGTTGAAACTGAGAAATTAAGGCTGGATGCTCTTTCTAACTCCTCATGGTGATTTATAGCTTCCCTTGTCGAGCTCTCTAACTCATGAGCTACATGTTTAGATAATTTTCTCCACTGTAGATAATGCTTACATTAAATTATTGAATGATTTTGTGTGAGGTTGTTTACTGTATTTTCTTCGTTATGCTGTTATTAATTTCATTTAGTCTGTGTAATTATTATAAGATATATTTTACAGTGCTGGTGTTGGTCGTACCGGAGCATTCATTGTCATCGATGCCATGCTGGAGAGAATCAAGCATGATCGCACAGTCGATATTTATGGCCATGTGACATGTCTTCGAGCTCAGAGAAACTATATGGTATAGTATTTGAAATTTTATTTAGATATGTACCTTTTTATTTGAGAAATTCCATTTGTATGCATAGTGAATGTACGAATATACGTATGCAATGGATGCATTCCCCTTTGTAAGAGGGGTAACCAAGTCAAAGCACTCATTCCTGGTGAATGTGGCTCTTTGCATTCCTTGATGTATGTTATATTTTTTTAAGCCATCATTATATTTGCTGTTTTGTATGTCACTATTAATCCACACTCACATGCGAGTAGATTCAGATAGGTTGAAGCTGGGGAATTAAGGCTTGATGCCCTTCATAATGTTCCATGGCAGGATTTACTTGCACTAGCGTATAATGTTTAGTGTAGAATTATTATTATAAGATTATTGCATCCACCACTTAGAGGCTTTTTTGTAATGGCTAATCAAATTAACTTCACCTAAATCACACAAGTGATTTATTTTATTATTAATGCTCAAGAGCATTATGATTAGTATTAGTTTATTGTGTAATATGTCATATGATTAGTATATCCATTTTAAATTATTATTACCTCCTCGTATGTAAACCACAGGCTTTCAAAAGCTTCGGTATTTATGAAATACATTTTATAGTGTTCATTTGTGTCCTATAGTATTATTTAGCTGATGGTATTCTTGGTCTTCATGAATTTCAGGTTTTATCAAATAGCTAAGACTGCTAAAAATTCAGGAATGCATACAAGATAATTGGAAGGCATGTAGACAAGAGAAGTGTTATCTAAATAACTAACACTCCCATAAAATTGAGGAATGTAGACAGGAAAAGTGTTGGTAATGCTGCCAGAAAATTGAGGAATGTAGAAAGGAAAAGAGGTATCAGATAGCTGACCCTGCTAGAAAATTGAATGTTGACCGGAAAAGTGTTATCTAATAGCTTAAACTGGTAGAATATTTAGGAATGTAGACAGGAATAGCATTATTTAATAGCTAGCACTGCCAGTATGCAGTATTAAGGAATGCAGACTGAAAAAGCATTATCTAGTTGCTAACACTGCTAGAAAATTGAGGTGTCCAGACAAGAAAAACATTGACAGTGTTTGAATTTTACAGGTGCAAACTGAAGACCAGTACATCTTTATCCACGATGCTCTTTTGGAAGCAGTGATGGCAGGGGCCTCAGAAGTACCTGCGAGAAGTCTGCACGCCCACATTCAGAAATTAATGGCTGTTGAACCAGGAGATAATGTGACTGGAATGGAACTAGAGTTCAAAGTGAGCCTAGCGATTTAGAGGATGTGAAAGTGAATGCGCTTTTGATTCTGTAGTCCTCCTCCTCCTCCTCCTCCTCCTCCTCCTCCTCCTCCTCCTCCTCCTCCTCCTCCTCCTCCTCCTCCTCCTCCTCCTCCTCCTCCTCCTCCTCCTCCTCCTCCTCCTCCTCCTCCTCCTCCTCCTCCTCCTCCTCCTCCTCCTCCTCCTCCTCCTCCTCCTCCTCCTTCTTCTCCTTCTTCTTCTTCTTCTTCTTCTTGCCAGTCGCTTTGTAATCTATTCCTTTCTGGATATATAAAGGAGCAAAGCATATTTTATTGTTGTTTCCATCAGACCTTTCATGTTTTGGCGCACTGCTAAAACTTATTTCTTGCAATGTGGAACCTTCTGCCTTTGCAAGTCTTTCTCAGGCATAAAATCTCCAGCAAGTGCTTTTCCCCTTTCAGAATTACATTCATTCCTCTCAACAACTACATTTATTTCTAGTCAGCATTTGCATTTTTTTTCTTTCAGCAATTAACTTTTTCGTGTCACCAGTTACATATTCTCCTTTCATATGCCTTCATAATCCGACTTTCACACCCATACTTCGCCAAAATACTCTTAAAGATTAATATATTTTTTATTTGTTAATGTGAATTATTTTCACTACATTAAAATTTTTTCCGGGATTTTAATTTGTTGATAAGACTTCCTATTGTCTTAAGACTTCACTTCATAACTGGCTATACACAGTTAACAGTAAGAAAACTTGATATTTTCGTACTATTCTTTTTCACTTTTTTTTATTGGATGTGGTTTTTTCTCATATTTTCTTTCTCTAAGATCTCGTATCATTATGGTGTCTCTTGCAGACCCTAACTGAGTGGTTATATTCTCATAAAACGATAAAAAGCTCTTAATCATAAATAAAAAGATAATATACTCTTAATTATAAGATTTAAATACTTTGGAAAAATTATCCCCACTGATAAGAAAACCCACTAAAAATAATCAGTGTTTGAAATATATCTGCAGTTGTTATTGATGCCTATTATATATATAGGATATACTGTATTCGTAATATTCAGATTAGGTTGGAAAAATAAAAAGTGTAAATAATAAAGAAACTAATATGATCTTGTCATATATATATATATATATATATATATATATATATATATATATATATATATATATATATATATATATATATATATATATATATATATATATATATATATATATATATATATATATATATATATATTATAAATAATTGTTTTCCTTATGCATATTTATCTGCTTTGGAACTGTTTGACTGAGGGGAAAATGAATGCCTTTGTGTACACCTTGCCATTTTATCAATTTACATTGCTACCTTTTATGGGTGATAGTTTAGAAACTGACATGGCATTTATTTAACTTGTGTGCTTTAATGTTAAGTTTAGTGGATACCCATACAGTGAATTTACGATTTGTGTTGTTTTACAGCGTTTGGCCAACATCAAAGCTCAGCCTTCTAGATTTGTGAGTGCCAACTTGCCTGTCAACAAGTTCAAAAACCGTTTAGTAAATATCCTGCCCTTTGAGTCCAGTCGAGTATGCCTGCAGCCTCTTCGTGGCACTGAAGGATCTGACTACATTAATGCCAGTTTCATCGATGGTTACAGGTATATATATGCACCATGTGAATTTTATGAAGCCTTTACTGCTCCATAGTGCGTTACAGGGAAACTTGCTGCGGGTGTTGGGCTTCACGGCAGAAGATCCTCACCCATATACCTTGTTGATGATGACCTAAGCAGGGTGAGGGGGATTGTAGCAGCCCTTTATCTCTAAGGAGCTAAGAGGAGTGATCATGGTATATTAGCTTCTGGTGAATGTGAGTGCTTTGACTTGGCCAGTCCCCCTTACAAGGGAGATTGCGGATATTGTATATGTATGTACGTTGACTTTTCAAGACATCTGTGATCATATTTTGGGTATAAGAGTATTGAGTAGGATTCCTCTCTGTAGATGTAATTTTATATGGTTTACAATACACATGGACAAACTTTATGGTCTGGGCCACTTAAGATAGTTGTCTTCTTAATTAGGGCTAAACGTGTACTTCAGAAATGTCGGCTTTACTTACCGTATAAAAAATTATTATATTTACTTACAAAATATTTTTAGCTACAGGAGTTGTATACTGGTAAAATTTACATAGAAAAATTAAATTAAAAAAAAATTGAACCATGGGCTAGATTTATTTCTAGTTTTTTTATTTAATTATTTATTTAAATATTACTGGTATACAGCTTCTATAGCTAAAAATATTATGTAAGTAAATTTGACATTTCTTATTTAAAGGTTCGGCCGAATTAAGATGAAAAATACCTTTTGTGCCCCAAAAGATCACAAAGGTTGGCCAAATGTGCTTTACTGTACAGACACTCCCATACTTACACATGAGCTACATTCCAGAAGCCTGTTAGTAAATAGAATTGTTTGTAAGTTGTATTTTATAAAAAAAAAAATGCTGTACAGTATACATATGCAGTACTGTAAAGTAAATCGACTAAATAATAATAATCCAAGAAAAGTACATTACATTTCATTAATAATGCACTGTGTTTTTCAGATATCGTTATGCTTACATTGCAACCCAAGGGCCGCTTCAGGAAACAGTTGACGATTTTTGGCGCATGTTATGGGAGCATAATTCTACCATTGTGGTTATGCTAACAAAGCTCAAAGAAATGGGAAGGGTAAGAACGGTTTATTCTTTATTTATACTTTTCATAGATTAGAACTGAAAGAAACTGTCTGTACAAGATACAAACTGCTATGAAAGGAGTATTTTAACAGAAATCTATAATGAAAGCATATTTGATGAATGCAGTTGTTGTTGTTCCCTAAGTTGCCATTACAAACAGCTCCAAGTCTCTCAGGAAGGCCACTGCCAAACTCGGGCTATCCCACAGAGTTCTCAGGGAGTGTATATTATTGTATGTGCTTGTAAGCACATCCAGGACAGTCATCATTGATAGAGTCATCCAGCCTCGTCTGAGAGCTCAAAAGGGCTGGATGATGATTTTAGTGACCATTTTTGCCAGGTATCCAAGTGCACTTGTAGTAGCAGTGCTGAGTTGGCCTTTATGCCTCTTAATGATCTTCAGCTCTATCTGTGTGTGAGTCACGTGCCAATTGCAAGTAGGTTTTTTCTTACAATCAGTTGTACACTTCTTTTCAGGCATTTTCATAGCTCTCAAAAAATTGGGCACTCACATAAACACTGTAAATCAATCACATAAGTAAACACCTATGTGAAACTAGGAAAGCCCTGGTGAGCTAACCAGAGATCTTGTGTAAGCTAACTGAGTGAGCAGAAGGAAAAAAACAAGCATTTGCCACACACCTCCACACATTTTCTCCTTTTGACAACTTGTGGGGTATTATTTTATTTTTATTTGTTTTTGAAATTTTATTTTAGATGTCTCAGACAACATAAATGTATGCAACAAAAGGTGGCATACTCAATTCTTTGACACTGCATAACAAATAATGTATCCACTCAGTCACTTATGTATGTCGAACATAGTGAACAAGATCATATTTCCAAGATATGATGCGGTTGGGGTAAACTGAATGTGACTATCGGGCTTTACAGTAGAAGATCCTTGCTCACTTACCCACTGGATGACCCATGCAGGGTGGTGGGGAGTATTGTGGCAACCATTTATTTTCAAAGAGCTAAGAGGAATGATTGAGGTATTTTTGGCTTCTGGTGAATGCATGTGCTTTTGCTCAGCCAACACCTTAAAATGGAATGTACGGCCTTAGATTGTCACATTTGTAACAAAAGATTTAAAATATTGCAGTTATATCATATCCTGCTTGCCCATACCTCGTCTCTCATATGTTTTGCATAAAAAACTGACAAAGGAGTAATTTATCTCTCCCACGTCTAAGGATTATATGCCCAATTAGATAGAAGGCAGCATATTATATGAATTCATAAAAGAGGAACTGAAGTATAAGGGCTTTTTTAAACTTTCAATGCTCATGTGTTCTATCGTAAGTATGTCATAAGCTGGAGATATTTTATTCTGTTTACAGTTTGTTCCGTGAGCTTTGCTGTAGGCCAGGTGTCATTCCATTTATCCCAAAGAAACAAATATCATAAACCTTTTTATCCTTGCTTACTCTTCCTTCCACTTTTTTTTTTTTTTACAGGAGAAGTGCTACCAGTATTGGCCAAACGAAAGGTCTCAGCGCTATCAATTCTATGTGGTTGATCCTATTGCAGAATATAATATGCCTCAGTACATTCTCAGGGAGTTTAAAGTAAGATATTATTGCAGACATTTCAATTATTTTCTGTTGTGTGTTACTATTAATCCTCATTTTGGGCTGGACGTAGACGGGTTGGAGCTGGGGAATTATTTTTCTTTTTCTTTTACTATTTTGTGTCACTACACTATTAATCCCCATTCGAATAGGGGTGGACATAGACAGGGTGGAGCTGGGGAATGTTTTTACTATTTCTTTTACCATTTTATGTATCACTATTAATCCCCACTATGTGGGTTGGACACAGAGAGGGTGGATCTGGGGAAATAATCCTGAATGCCTTAGCTAACACTCTGTGGTGATCTAGATTGCGGGTTCGTTACATTTCAAGTCGAGTGCTCTTCTCTCTCTTTATATATATATATATATATATATATATATATATATATATATATATATATATATATATATATATATATATATATATATATATATATAAATAAACTGTTATATCACAGCACAATATGAAGCAAAAAAAAGGCCCATAAATAAAACACAAAGGGAAGCAAAGATGTACTATATATTACGACTGGACTCCAGCCCTTTTCATATATATATATATATATAATATATATATATATATATATAATATGAATATATATATATATATATATATATATATATATATATATATATATATATATATATATATATATATATATATATATATATATATATATATATATATATATATATATATATATATATATATATATATATATATATATATATATATATATATATATATATATATATATATATATATATGTGCAAAATAAACTGTTATATCACAGCACAATATGAAGCAAAAAAAGGCCCATAAATAAAACACAAAGGGAAGCAAAGATGTACTATATATTACGACTGGACTCCAGCCCTTTTCATGTATATATATATATATATATATATATATATATATATATATATATATATATATATATATATATATATATATATATATATATATATATATATATATATATATATATATATATATATATATATATATATATATATATATATATATATATATATATATATATATGGTAGGAAAAGCTCATATAATAAAACAATGAAAATATATATATAAAAAGTACTTCTTAATTTCGTGACCTTAACTGGCCACCTTCTCAAAGTACTTTGAGAAGGTGGCAAGTCAAGGTCACGAAATTAAGAAGTACTTTTATTTATATATATTTTCGTTGTTTTACTATATGGGCTTTTCCTACCATTTTAGACTGTATGTTAAAAGTTCAGTGTTATTAATATATATATATATATATATATATATATATATATATATATATATATATATATATATATATATATATATATATATATATATATATATATTATATATTATATATTATATATATATATATATATATATATATATATATATATATATATATATATATATATATATATATATATATATATATATATATATATATATATATATATATTCTTAAGTGTAGTTGAACGCACATTGCGGCGATGGCACTCCCAAGTGCCGTGGCCACTCCAAGACGAGTGTCATCTAGTCATCCATCTCCCTAGTCTGCTTGGGAGCGTATTGGGGAGTTCGTGCCGCCAAAATCTCGTTGGTGGCGCGTTCCCTGAAGCCAGACCTAGAAGTCGGGAGGGCCAAAGGCCTGCCAAAAATCTTGCTGCTGTAGTAGACAGGCAGCGGCGGCCGATTACTCCCGCAAAACCCTAGAGGTTTCCCACACGAGGGCGCGGCGGCGCACTCTTGGCCATCCCATCATCATCCTTAGCCCAGCAGGGGCTTTGCCATTGAGCGGTTGGTTGGAGACGATAATAAGGAGCACATGGGGCCTTTTATATTTGTGCCCTGTGGGGCGGGCATAATATCAAAGAATAGCCTCACCGTATTCCCTGCGTGTCGTAAAAGGCGACTAAAAGTGGACGGGGCGGGGGGACTGGGAATCCCCCCCCTTGTATCAACCTCCTGCGAGGCGTCAACGAAGAGGGGGAGTAGAGGGGAGAATAACTTCTCCCCAAACTTTCCTTTCTTGACGTCGGCTACCCCCCAATTTAAGGGGGAAACAGCCACGGTATATATATATATATATATATATATATATATATATATATATATATATATATATATATATATATATATATATATATATATATATATATATATATATATATATATATATATATATATATATATATATATATATATATATATATATATATATATATATACACACTGTATAAAGTTTTGGATCATATACTTTCCCTCTTAGCAAATATATTCTATTTAATTTGTATATATATTAATTTACCCCTAATATCCCTCTACAGGTGACTGATGCTCGAGATGGTCAGTCTCGTACCATAAGACAGTTCCAGTTTATCGAATGGCCTGAACAGGTAAACATAGATTTTCAAAATGTTTTCTAAATCCAGTAAAATAAATTTTTTTAATAATTTGAAATATCACAACACTCCCCATCACTGTCTCTCTTTACTTTATGTTTTCTTTGTGCCCATGCCCGATGAGGGCAGATTTTTTTCCCTGTACTGGTGTCACTCATTTAAAAAAAAAAGTGTATATGCACAGTATGTATATTTAACTTCATGAGATAATTTTGAATTAGTAACTGATATATTACTGGGAATATGAATAACAATTTTAAAGGTATACATATAATGTGCTTATTTTATATACATTAATTTTACAGGGTGTGCCAAAATCTGGTGAAGGTTTTATCGATTTCATCGGACAAGTGCATAAGACAAAAGAACAATTTGGACAAGATGGACCAATAACTGTACATTGTAGGTGAGTTAGCAAAATCCCTATGAAAAGCCACAGTTAATCTGGGGCTATCCAATAGAACTCATAGGGAGTGAATGTGTGTTGTTGGCCTTTGTGGATTTAAACAGTTCAGTCTTCCATAATATGATTGATTTTGTGAGGTGATGTGTTACATCCTGGACAGGCAGTAGAAATTGCATTACGAGGTCCTTTTCCTAGTATACCTATCATATTTAAAATACATATTAGCATATCAAGAATTGTTATTCTGTACTTGCAACTCATACTTGGTAACTTATATTTTATTTTCCAGTGCGGGTGTTGGCCGAACTGGCGTGTTCATTACCCTGAGCCAAGTCCTGGAACGTATGCAGTACGAAGGAGTTGTTGACATGTTCCAGACCGTCCGCAATCTTCGTGCACAACGTCCTGCAATGGTGCAGACTGAGGTAAAATAATTTCAAATTAATTGCTTTATATATACATATACTTCATAGATTTAATAATTTCAGTCAGTTCAATATACATATTCATCATCAACTTATATATTCCCTTTAGTAATATCTTTTGCTTCTTACTTCACAGGAAGAATATAGGTTCTGTTATTTGGCTAGTCTGGAATACCTAGACAGTTTCGACCACTTTGTGGACTGACTAACGAGGCCTGCCGGCTCTCGCCCGCTGTCAATTTGGTCTTGAGAAAGTAGTCTAGCTAGCTCAGGAATTGCGGCAAGTATAAAGTGTAGGAACTGAACTGCATTGCAATGGAGCTGTACAGAATCGCAGTGATATTAAATAAGAATATAGTGTAGCTGTTGTTGTGCATGTTGCATATGTGCAGTGAGGTAAAAATGCAAGAAAAAACTGCATTTGATTATTACAGCCCTCGAAATAGCATCGTCTGAAGATCAACTTGCAGCGAGTGCAATAATAGCGAGTGTACGAGTAGGAATCAAAACTTCTCTCTGTTTTAATACTTTGACAAACAAATATGACTTAGGAGATAATCTATGTAGTTGATAAAATAATCTCTATTGATTCTGTAAGCAAAAAACCATGCTGCCTTCCCCAGTTAACTGTTAAAATATGATACAGTGTTCCATGCATCTCCTTTCATAAGTCTTGACTCATTCAAGTAGTTGAGGAAACTCGCTGAAGAAATGGCAAATCTAGACATGGTGATTAAGGCTCCTATATCCATAGCATATAACTAAGTAGTTGTTTAAATTCATTAAGTCACACCTTCAAATTTCACAGGAGTATAAAAGCACACTGAACATATCTAAATATAAGAGAGATACCTGGAAGATTATCTCGGATATAAATTCTCATGTTTGGTGCTATTGGGCAGTATGAAAAGGGAGTGCCCTTGTGTGTGCCAATATATATGGGCATAAACTTCACTTTACAGCTAAAATCCCGTGAATTCATTTCTGAAATAAATAATATAATGCAGGTGTATGAACTCACTGAGTGCTTTGAAACTAGTGCATAAATTGTATGAAAAAAGGGACATCGTAAGTGCTTTCACAAACTATAGGATTAAGCTGATTATGTCGACACACAAAGTACATAATATAGAGTATTATATCCTTGTAAATAGGAATAATATACTGTCTAGACATTCCCTTTAACTTGAATAACTCATTGGTAACAAAATTTAAATGTAAATTCTGGGTCACTTACATCTCATGTTAGACAAATTAAATGTATTATTTTTTCATTTAAATTATTGTATTGCATGATGCAATAAAAGAATGTCATTCCATACATTAGGACATGTACTCAATAATCATTTAAATTTTTTTTAAGGCGGAAAAGAGGAGAAAAGGATGCTTGCGAAAGAAGACAAGCCTTATTACATAAATGTAATGAGTCAAACTTATGGTCCATATATTGTATTTAAGTTTAGCTGAATGTCCAAATTGGATATTAGGTCTAGATACTGCACATGTTTTTCTCAATGAATACGACGTTAGTTAGGGATCATAGTACTTATTTTTCATTTCCCAAATTCCCCCCTGTATTTGTTTTAAAACTGAATACAATTATCTTGACTCATATTGGATCAGGTGAAGACTAATGACCCCCAGTTCATTATATAACCCCAGAAATTGTTAGGTTAAGTTATATTAGGTCAAGATAGGTTAACACCTAACCTAGAAAATACTAATTCAACCTAATCTAACAATTTTCGGGGTTGTTTAAAGTGCTGGGGATGCTATTCTTTACTTGATCCCTCATATTCCATTATTGTACTTTTGATACAAAGTGTGTAAGTGAGAGCTGGTGGGCCTGGTTTGCTTCATAATGAAATGATTTTAACGTCTACAGGGTTACATTTGCCAGCCAGGTAGTGAACCCCCACCCTCATATATTCAGAAAAGAGTACAGTAAGTCCAAGACTCGTAGGACACTTCCTCACCTTGGACTTTTCCTCACTTTTTTATATGACATAACGAAAATGGTAATCCTTGGACTAGCATACATGACAGTTTTTTATAAGTAGATTAATTAAAAACTAAGTCAGATTTTAAGAAAACTTAAGGTTGTGAGGAATTTTTTAAAATAGAAAAAATTGGATGCTAAGTAAGTTTAGAACTGATTTGTAAGTAGAATTAGTTAAAAATTTATATCTGATTGCCTTTTATACTATATAATTTGTATTTCCATCTGTGTAGGAGTAGGTTACACAACAGATTTTGCACCACTCTGTTAAGAACAAAAAACCGCTGCAATAAAAGAAAATATCGTTTTTGTGACTTACGTATGCATATCAATATAAGAGTTGTCTGTAAATGTTCCATTGATCAGATGATAATATTTCTGTGGTCAGGTGAAAAGTAGCAACCCCCAGTACATTAAAGAACCCCATAAATTGTTAGGCTACATTAGATACGGTTGTTAGGTTAGGTTAATGCCTAACCTAACTAACCTAGGCTAATAATTTGCAGAGTTATTTAATGTACTATGGGTTGCTAATCTTTACCTGATCCCATTGCTGTATTAAAGTGCTTTTTATTTTTTTAGTTTTAAGTTTTTAGTGGACTTGGAACATAATAGAAATTCAGTCTGCAGCATGTGCATGAAATAACTGGCAGTGCTTTTTCAGACGGTATTAGGAGGGCAAAGAGTAGCTTATTGGTAGCAGTTTGACATACATATCAGAAATGCCTTCTTATTTCTTAATGTGAGAAACGATTGCAGTGATGTTATCAACATCAAACTCGTGAGAGAAAGAGATAACTATAATTAAGCTCCTATCCTAAGACAACATAAAATACATGCAAACTTTACTGAAGATTTATAAGATGCTCCAGGGATCTTCAAAGCTATATTTTGCCTTTTTAGATTAATAAAATTTTAATACTTATTAAAAGATATTTTAGAATTGTGAATTTTTTTACTTGTGTTTAGCACTTAGTTAATGCATTTATAGTTACGTTTTCAAGATTAATATAAGTGAAGAGGCTAATATGGCATTCTTTTTTTACAGCTTTTTAACAAGAGTATCCTAACCAATGACCAATTTTTAATATTAATTTTTTAAGTGAACTGCTTTTGGTTAGCATAATTCCATACCATCGCAAACGACTGCCATTAACATGTGGGGATATAATGGTTAATAGACTCGGCTTACCACTGCGCTCTCTACCAACATACACTATATACTACTTCCCAGACAGACTGCTTGCCTATCAGAAGCTCCTCCTTATCAATTTCTTCTATTTTCGAAAGCAATACTCTAGGATCACTTACACTTGTATTACATGCATTATAAATTTATCTCTGTATAATCATTATACAGATGTCAGTACTGTATACCGTAATTATCATACTTTGAATGAAAAATAACTTAACTAGGGTTTTTATTTGCCCTTAATTACGTTGTTGAGTGCAGCGTTATAAAAGTGAGATTTCGAAAATGTAGGAGGAATCTGAAAGGCAAAACCTGTCATATCCTACTTCCTCATGCCTATCTATATTGTTTTGTTTACTTAGCTAGCAATATTTTGTAATTCACAATGTGATGTAACATATTGTAAGAATAAAATGGAAAGAAATTTGTTGGGTTTTATTAGAACCCATGGATGGGTCTGAGCGATTCTGCATTAAGCTTTTGTAAAAAATTAGATGGATACAGAAAAGACAAAAGGTCAGCACTAGAGTGAAGGTTTGATTCTTTGCTAGCCATTTTATGCATTTCCATTAATCCCCATTTGAATGGCGGTGAATGCAGACAGTCGGAGCTGGGGAATTGAGGTTGGTGCCTTTCCTAACATCCCACGGTGGATGTGAACAGATGTAAATCGCTTCCTGAAGACAAATTTTAGTAAACATATTTTTTCTTTTGCTAAATGGCTATTTCAACGAGCTGTATACCTCTAATCTGGAGTGGGGACTGCAGTAATAGAGTGGTTAGAATGCTCGACTTTGGAAGTGACGAGTCCGAGTTTGACACCACTGCAGGGCGTTAGAAGGGCATCCAACCTTAATTCCCTAATCCCAACCTGTCTGTGTCCACTCCCATTCAAATTAGGTATTTATTGTGACATACAACGGCAAACATAGCTGTAATGTGGTGTGGCCATTTTTAACAATAACTTTGTTATCAAATCTCCTCGTGGTTAATGGAAATGTGAGTGTAGGAAAAAAATAAAAGATCCAAGATGCATGCATTCCTGATTATTTGGTAAGTGATGCTTTAGTATTTTGAAATAGATATATTCCTTTCAAAGCGTACGTATTTCATTATTTTTTGAATAAAACTTCTGAATAGCAAATATAAGAATTTCAGTGTCAATACTGGTGTAACTGGGACTAATTAAGTATCAATTTAGGTATTTCTGTTGATTTTTGCTTAATTATATTACTTACATAATACAGAAATTACTTTTTATCATCAAGTGGTCGAGTGTTTATTATGAAATTAATAACTATCATGTATTATTTACTTATGCCCCTCCTTAAAAGCTTTAATGCTTTGATTAGTTGTGCTTGAACTGTGAAGGTGAGATATGTCTTGGTAATATGGCCGAATTTCGTCCAAGTTGTGAGAGAAGTGATGCTGGCAGCAATGCCAATTGTCTAGAAATTATTATTCTTTTGCTGTGCTAGAACTGTGGGGATGGAAAAGTGAGTATAGGTGACTGAGAAAAAAAATCTTCCACATTTAAGGTGAATTAACAGAGTTTCCTATTATTTTATCCGTAATATGATACAAATATTATTAAAAGATTATATCGAAGGAGTTTTTTTTTTCGTATTAACAATGGAGATTCGTTATATAATGAAATTGAAAATTATTTTTCATTAGATTGGGGTATACCATCTCGGCCTTTTGAAAACCGGTACTTTTACTACTCACTTCCTATTATAGAGGATTATCAGTATTGATTTTGGGATGGTTACATTATCTAACTGGATGTTGGTCTGAATGCCAATAATGGATATCAATATAATTCTATTAAATTTTTTTTTTTTCATTCGTTACTTAACTGTGTGTGAATTTATTGGATGTTTTAAGTACAGAAAACCAAAAGTAACAGATTTAGTTAATTGTCTGTGTACTAAGACTCCTAATCTACTCAAACAGTTGGGAATGCTCGCATTTTTGGGTAATGGAAACCGAATGGAGGTGGGCTTCGCCCCCCTGGAACTCCCCCCCCATCATACAGGTTAGGGTCGAACTACTTTCTTGAGAGGAGGGGTGAGGTCGTTGAGCGGCATGGCCCGCAAAACTGTAAACTACCCCGAATGGATATACACACAGCCAAGTGGTGGGAGTATTCTCGGTCTTATTTGAACGTGTGAATAATGTACATTGTCGTCTAAGAATATTATGTTTTGTATATTATCTTAGCTCTAGAAATGGGATGCTTAGAAAACAAATGTGTATATAGTAATACTGTTTGTTTCTTAGTTCTAAGAATGATAATGTAGTGAAAACAAGTCTCACATAGTGTAGGGTTGAGTTGGGCGTCTTGCAGGATTCCAATTCAGCGGAAAATACGATTCCGATGTTTGTTTTCCTCTTCGTGTATCATCACAGTCCTCATTATGGATATGGACACATACAGGTTGTAGCTAAGGAGAAAATGTCAGATGTCCTTCCTAACGCCCCTTGGTGGGCTTGAAAACAGGTATGATGTAGTCAATTCATATTTTCAACCATATTTGGAAGGGCATGCACTCAGGGTAGCGATTACATTTGTCAAAAACAAGTCCTTCGCAAAAAGGCAACAGTCCTAGCCCTTGGTAGAAAAGGGAGTCCGTGACGTAAAACCGGAACATTATGTAATAGGCGTACTATTTATATGAATCTGACATAGTTTTTAAATGTAACTGACACGTTTTAAAAATACCTGAAGACATTTTGATAAATGATACTGTGCATTTTTAAAAGTCGTTATTGTTGTTTGCTCTTTTATGTGTCAGTATTAATCCTATTCGATTAAAAGTGGACACAAATTGTGGCTGAGGAATTAAGGCTGGATACCCCTCTAACGCTCCGCGGTGGGAGCAATCACGCGTCTATCAACTCCTGAGTGGAGTATTTTAACCACTCGACTATCACGGTCCTCTATAGTGTGTTTTTTAATTTATCAAAAGAAGGAAAACGTATGTAAATTACCGTAATTATTATGGGTGAATGCTCCCATCACATCCTCAGTTAGTAAAACATGTCCTCACCTTCGTTATAATACTAGATTAGGTTAGTACACTCCGAGTTATAAAACGTAATTGATTAGTGGAATTATAATTTTTCGTTGTTTTAGAAGCTGTCAACGATTTATATCGTTGGTTTGTGAAATAACAAGCCTTACATAGTTGTATAGGGTGAATGAAGGGGTTTAATACAGGATTTAATGGGTTTATTGAAATACTTTGATTTAATTCGCTTATATTTGTCACAAATAGTCCCCATTCGAAAGGAGATGAACACATTTGGAGCTGGGGAATTAAGGCTGGATGCCCTTCCTAACACCCCACAGTTGGATCAAACTCTAGTTATCTGCAATCCGATTCGCGCACACTACTACCGTGCTACTGTGATTTCCAAATTACACTTATTAAATATTATTGTTGCGAACCAACAACACCCCAAAGAGCGCATAACCTAATGGATGGATCCCAAGGGCGTAGAGTTACCCCATCAGGCCTTGTTTAGATGAGAAATATACTATCGTCTAGTTTTCCCTGACGATGTTGGCATACATGAAAAATGTTCATGGATCAATAAACATTTGAAAGAGTATCAAGATGTAGTGGGAATTGCTCTCGCCTCCCACTGGAATAACACTTTCTTTTACGTAAAACAAGGTGCTAGGTAACTGATTGACGAGCTCATAAATGACAATTATAGCCATATTAAGATTATTTGGAAGGATACTATATGTGACACATATGTGAACACCAAGAGCTCCTGAAAATCGAACTTTCCTCTTCAAGAGATTTCCTCCTAATATGGAAATAGCTAAGATTAAAGAATTATTTCCTGAAGAATGGCAACCAAGTATCTCTTCCAGCTTCGTAGATTGAAACATCACGAGAATAACACGTTAACAGGGAAAATGGTATGGACCTCCTATGAGGTTAAGCCCCCTGAAATGAAGCTTCTCAGTGAATTGGAGCTGTCGCCTATTCTCACAGTGGAAGGAGAAAAGGACAGTAAGGTTATGTACTATAGGTGTCAAGAAAATGGACACAAGAGTTCATAATACAAAATTGAGCCAAAATGTATGAGATGTGAGGGTACTCACCAGATGGAACTTTGCAAAACATGTATATATTCCTAAAAATATTGAATGTTTTCACTGCAAGAAGAAAGGAATAATTGCTTGGGAATGTAACTGCTCTGCACATAACATTGGGGGTCTTGTAAATGAAACCGTTTCTCACCATAAAACAATGGCTTTATTCTACAACAAAATCACACCATAATTAACAATCTGCAAGCAAAAGAAATAACAATTACCTTAATGTCTAATGTAACATACAAAGCATAATAATACAGCATATATAATATACGGCATTCTCCCCGGCCATATAATTTTACCAGCCATAGCGTTGGGGAGCATGTCTTTCCTGTTGAGAACAACGAAGTGAATTTTGTGCCAAAGCAGACTGCTCAGAGGGGTGGCCTCTTTGAGATACTGAGGCTGAGTCCTCCAGAGAAGGTGAAGGTGAAGGCTCTGAACTAGATCGATCAAGATCCTCTCCAATGACTGGCTCAAGTTCAGATATTTGAAGTTTAGGTTCAGATGCTTGAATAGAAGGTCCCTTTGCTTCAGTAGTTGGGCATGGAGCCAAGTCTCAAAGAGACACATTTGACTCACGACCATCACTATGTCTAACATGTGCGTATGTTGGATTTGCATGGATTAACTCCACTTCTTTAACAATGCGATCATCCTTCGAACGCCTCGCAAAATGACGCAAAAACAATGGTCCTGGATTCAACAACTAAGAAGGAAGAGAAATCCCCATAGATGAACGTCATGGAAATGCGAAAAACCTCTCATGAGGGATCGAGTTTGTAGCTGTTGATAGAAGTGATCTAATACATTATTAATATATGATGCAGTTTGTTATAAAGATTAATTTGCTAGATCAATTAAAATAAAAAAAAGTCGTGAGTTTGATATAAAAAACTATAAAATTATATTACCTGATCAAAACTGATTCCCTTCTGATTTGTACAATGGTCTTCCAGTTTATCATTGGTGGACTAACAGCCACTATATACCATGAGCAGAGTAACACGAAAGAGAGAGAAAGAAAGAGAGAGAGAGAGAGAGAGAGAGAGAGAGAGAGAGAGAGAGAGAGAGAGAGAGAGAGAGAGAGAGAGAGAGAGAGAGAAACAAAAAAAAGGCAGAGAAAGAAAAAGAAAAGGAGAGAGAGAGAGAGAGAGAGAGAGAGAGAGAGAGAGAGAGAGAGAGAGAGAGAGAGAGAGAGAGAGAGAGAGAGAGAGAGAGAGAGGAGAGAGAGAGAGAGAGAGAGAGAGAGAGAGAGAGAGAGAGAGAGAGAGAGAGAGAGAGAGAGAGAGAGAGAGAAAATGCAGAATGGAACTAGGAAGGTATCTACCTGTGTTTATGAAACTGGAAAAGGTGTTGGTAGAAGGCTCCATATTTTTGCTTGAAGTTTCAGGACTTAATATTTGCACAAAAATCCCGCAGCTCCAAACTGTGTGTGTCCACGGTCGAATGAAAATTAACAGACAAAAACTGAAAACGTTTCCTACCAACTCCAGCCATAGTCTAAAAAAATAAATAAAAATAAAATAAATAAAGGATCAACTGAAGAATCTCCCCCCCGGAGTACCCATTTGAAGAATCTCCCCCCAACTGAGATCAACTGATGAATCTCCTCCAGAGTGCCCGGTGTAACAATTTCCCCCAGTTGAACTCAAGGACAACAACATTATTCAGATTAGGTTAGGTTGATCTCGCTAATGATCGTAAGGGCTAAAATGCTAGCTTATATATACAATTCTGCCATTGTAATGCCGACCAATATTGACCTCAACTTGAGTTAATCCATAATTCTGTGACTTATCCAGATGGATAACCTAACTTAACCTAATCTGAATAATGTTGTTGTCTCTGAGTTCATTTCATTCCCATAACTCATTTGACAATCTGGTTTGTAATCGCGCAAAGGTACCTGACCCGACACGACACCGACCCAGGCACCATGTGTGATCAACAGAAGAATCTCCCCCTTAACTCAGATCAACTGAAGAATCTCCCCCCTGGGGGGTCTGGGGAGATTCTTCAGTTGATCCTAAATAAATAAATAAATAAATAAATAAATACACTTTTCTACAGACTAGAACAATAAGTTAAGTTAATTTAAAAAAGAAAGAAATTCTATGTTCGCTAGAAACTTAAGCCATAACCAACGTGTATTAAAAAATAAATAAATAAATAATATTTTTTATGAACTCAATCGGGAACCTACCTTTATTCAAAAAATAGCTATTAGTTCAAACTCTTTTATATTACGTGAATTGGATAGTTTTCAAAACATTAAGCTATTAACAAAAAGGAAGTGATATGGGCGCTTTTAAAATATTACTCTTTGCATTTCCAAAACTGACAAATTGTTTAGGAATCTCCAGTTACAGTCCTAAACATCGCCAAGTTTTATATGAATAAATCCGTTGATTGGTGCACCTGGAAAGTCATAGAAATTTCAAATACTTTCTTTGACAATAAACTTTGATTTCAAGTTAACATCGGATGAGAAAATTAAAAATAAGAACCAGTAATCTTGTATTATTTTTAAGATATGTCCAATAACTTAAAAGTAATTGCAGATATATGAGCCATTAGTAAAAATTCTTAACACATCTGTACAATCATATATACAAATCATAATCAAACCTATTCATATATAGAGAAAAAGTACTGTTTTCTATTTCTATGCTCGCAATATCATGAGGCGCAAACAAATATAAGAAGCATTACAGAAAACGGTTAAGAAGCCGAGACAATATATTAGAGAAAACGAATACTGAGAGTATTCAGGGAAAACTTCTAAAAATATCCCACATTTAAAAAAAAAAAAAACATTCATGCATGCATATATATATATATATATATATATATATATATATATATATATATATATATATATATATATATATATATATATATATATATATATATATAATGTATATGCAATGTATATGTAAATGTATATGCATATGCATATGCATATGTATATGTATATATATATATATATATATATATATATATATATATATATATATATATATATATATATATATATATATATATATATATATATATATATATATATATATATATATATATATATATATATATATATATATATATATATATATACATTATATATATATATATATATATATATATATATATATATATATATATATATATATATATATATATATATATATATATAACATTACATTACTTTGCTATATAAAATAAACGCTCTATAATTTTATTAATAAAATGAAAACAAACAGTTTATAAGGCAATATTAATATGGACAACTACTGCTTTTTAATGAATAAATATATATTACAAAATAGTTGTAGTAGTACTTGGTACAAGGCGAATATGAATCAAGTTAAATGCTGACTACAAGTAGTAAAAAGTCAGACATAACGTTGTCAATAGCAATCACGCACTCGGCCAATAAAAAATTGACCAAAGCCCCTAATTAAGAAATAACACAAGATCTTTATTAGAGGAGATCCGTAGTGGATTGGGTAGAATACTTGACTCGGGAGGTGACAGACCCTCAATCGAGCTCACGGCTAGGCGTTAAGAAGGGCAACATGTCTTATTTCCCCAGCACCAAACTGTGTCCACCCCTCATTGGGACTAACAGTGACAATGTACAAAAAAATGGTGTTCCCATCACAGGTATATCAATGTCAGTATGTCAAGTGTGCAAAACTTATTTCACTGTCCTTTCAAGCAAAAGGTCTTTTGAACAAGGCCTCAAAGACTAAGTTTTTCCACTTGCTCCACTTACCTGTTTGGACTCTCGGAATTTCTGCACCTGTATACAAATTACTTCCTAAATGTCCCGTTTTTCACCAATATTTTGTGTTCAATAGAGCTGGCCACGTTTGTTTGACAAACATTCATATCTTATCTCCAAATGAAGCATCTTTGGGGATACTTTCATAAAAATCTTTAGTCCTATCTCATTAATTTTATTAAAAAGATTAATTTACCAGATTAATTAAAATGTGAGTTTGACCTAAAAAATTATAAAGCTATCTTACCTGATGAAAGCGGATTCCCTTCAAATTTCTACAATGTTTCTCATGAGTGGACTACCAGCCACTATAATCTCATGTCCAGTGTATGAACAGCATTGTCTCTCTGTTGGCTTGCCTGCCACAATATACCATCCTAAATACTGTGCAGAACAGTTATATGATTTTCAGTAAGGAGAAATAGTTTAAACTTGTATCGAGAATTATTGGCCGACCAAATATTTGAAATCCTGTAGCGGTAAGCAACTGGCGCCAGTGGGCACCTGCAAAAAACTCTGCACTATCTGACGCGCAGAAAAAATAAAAAAAGGAATTGATTCTGGCACATCAGAAAGATCTTCATAAGAACAACATTATCTATCCTTAAGCACATTTTTTATGTTATGAGCACAACGGTACACATTATTTCACATAAATATGAGATGCGACTTATCTGTGAGCCCTCCTCACGCAAGAACCCCTTTGCATAATTTCTCAACTCCAAGTTAATAATTACTGGCGTTTTTTTTTTTTTTTAGAGGATAGTAAAGAAAATGAATACTGTACTAATGATGGTAACAAAAGCCTGAAATTTGGGGAATATTGTTCCTCTACTAACTGCACAAATATGATAATACATCTGGGCTGTTGAATTCACAAAGAATTAAACACAAAGGACACACACACAACTCACATTATTCTTTAGTGGTTCTAAGGTTATTATTACTTTAATAATAATAATAATAATAATAATAATAATAATAATAATAATAATAATAATAATAATAATAATAATAATAATAATAATAATAATAATAATAATAATAATGATAATGATAATAATGATGATCATGATGATGATGATCATTATCATGATCATTATCATGATCATTATCATTATTATTATTATTATTAATGGAGAAAGAATGCTGCCCCAGATGCAATTTGTTATAAGGGGTAAATAAAAAGAATAATCAAGGAGGTGAGGAAGAAAACCTAGAATCCTCATATTCCCTAAATGTATGTCATAGAAGACGGCTAAATGGGATAAGGGAGATAGGGATTGAAAATTTCGTAATTGTTTTTCCATAGAACAGCTGGCACAGCATATGGAGAGTATGAAGAAGCCTTGTTGCCTCTACTTTAAATACATTTATGGCCACTCCGCTGACTTCCGTGGTAAATGCTTATGTATTAAAATAAATATTCAATGTTATGCTCTATGCTGTATTATATATTTTTAGGAGTATTCATTGCGCGCAGTAGTGAAATTAAAATGCACAACAAAAATTAGAGAGTGACAACTATGAACTAACTTTCGCTAGAAAGACACTAAAATGTGGTCATCTTTAGCCTCGCTGGCGACAGCGAATAATAAAATTAATCTAATGATGAAATTAAGGAATTTGTAATTAATATTATTTAACTCTCCATCATAAACATCCTTCTCGTCGAATCAAAAAGAAGATATATGTATTCAAAAACTTGAAAGAACTACCAAGAAATGCTCTCCAGCTTTGTTACTTAAACGTGATTTTGGAATCTAATTAAAGTAGTTTGTTCTTATTATTACCTGCATTGATTTATGATTCAATATTGCCTCATTTGTTGTAAAATTATGCAATTAATGGTTTATTCCACCCCTATTTAAATGGGACTAATTGTCATACATAAAACCGTACCATCAACCTGAGAACATAAGCCTACTCGTGCCGACACCTAGGTGTATATTCATCTCCTTGGCCCAGAATTTATTTATTATTTAATCTAAGCCTTGTACTCAGTGCCTGAACTGGAGTAGTACGTAATACACTTGAATATTTTATTGTCTAGGCACTCGTTTTCAGTAGCTCTGTACATTTTGGCGAGCCGCCAAAGGTCATCCAGTTTCTGCGTAACGCGCTATGTATTTTTCAATTATTTTTGGCTTCTTAAAGATCAGACTGTGTGCATCCTGGTTAGTGTATTGTGTTTGCACCTGCATATATGTGTGCAGTATGTTGCTGACGCATAATTGGGCTTGGGTTTTCACGGATTTTTTAATCTACTAGCTAGTACAGTGGTAACGCACTGGCTTCGCATTCGCAAGGTCCAGAGATCGGTTCCCGTCCAAGACCGAGAGTTTAAGCTGTTTACTGGCAGGTTACTGCTGTGGTTGGGCACCACAGTGGGGGTTTGGGGCTTACATCGGCTGGCGAATACCATTGCATAATGGAAATCAAGGTGTCTTATCTCTTCTCTATTACATTCTCATACTTAGGTAGATAATGTTTATTTCTTTAAGCCTTGGAAAGGGCATCCAATCTTAATTCCCTTGCTCCAATCTGTCTGTGTCCACCCCCATTCAAATGGGGATTACTAGTGACACTAAGGCCGTATTCACTCCAAAGTGGCACGTCGCACGTGGCACGCCAGTTGAAAACGATCATCCGGAAATATATGAAACCTTTCATACAGAAATGGCATGACACGTTCCATGTGCCACGTGCGACTTGCGACGCTAGTCGCACATGGCACATGGGATATGTCAAGCCATTTGTGTGAAAGGTTTCATATATTTCCGGATGATCGTTTTCAACTGGCGTGCCACGTGCGACGTGCCACTTTGGTGTGAAAGCGGCCTAAAACGACAAATAACATGAAATTTGTAATTTCACTGGAAGAGTGCAATTATTGCTAAATTACCGTTTTAAAAATATTTATCATTTGTATATTCATAGAGATTTTCAATTTATTGTGTATGATTTTCTTGTGAGAAAAAAAGATGGATGTTTCAGCTTCTGACTGAAACAAAGGTGAAAGGGTGCATGCTCTGACTCGGCCATTCCCTTTCGAGTGAAACTACGGCTCTTGGATACAAATCTATTTGTATAGAATACCAGTTATCCCCCCTGTAAGGGGTGGCTGAGTAACAAATATTCGACTCTTTTTAGAAGTAAAATACAAGAGAACGCTTTCGCAGTCCTCTCGTACATCCCCATGAAGTCCGACACGCAGGGAAACACGGGAAAGGTATGCTTGTTCTCTCTAATTTATCATAGAGGTTGTGTGCTGATATTATTTGCTTTTTTCTCTTCATTATACTTAATTATTATCACATTCTACTCCCTAGAGGAGAGAAAATCATTAACTCGCAGCTATCCCATTCATATCGTAAGAGCCGCCTTAAAGGAATAGAGGGAGTGATGCGCAGGGAATCTCATTCCAGGATTTGTATTATATCTTTTTCTCGCAATGAGTAGCTGATGGTGGGGTTATAGAGAGGTAAGGTATGGAGATACCCTGGTATAATGATAGCCTGTTCCTCCTCCCCCCCATTATTTTGTTCAGCTGCTGCCAACTTGCTGGATCTCTCGAGGTATAATGTTATACTGAAAAAAATTTATCTTAAGAAAAAAAAATAATAATTGCTCGTTTTGGTCCTACTACATTTCATTGCTCTTTTCTTATTATTTAAAACTCTCTCTCTCTCTCTCTCTCTCTCTCTCTCTCTCTCTCTCTCTCTCTCTCTCTCTCTCTCTCTCTCTCTCCTCTCTCTCTCTCTCGCTATCCGTTGCAAACTAATTTGACTGAGCATGTGAAGGTATTCATTGAGTAGTTATCTCCAGCTTAATTAGTGACCCAATCACCAGAGATCATTTCTATGGCTTTCTTAATTAATGCAGCTATTCGAGACTCGCGGAATTATAACATTCTTAAAGTTATTCGATATCATCAGTGATGATTTGATGATATTCCAAACCATCTAACTCCTAACATCCCCCCACTTTTCCCCAGCTTTATCAGTTCCCCCCTTCTTATGGAGTTTGAAAGCTCATTTCCCAATCATCTATACAAATAAGCCACCTATTTTATGCATTAATTTTTCTCTCACAACTCCCTTGCTTTACATAGTGTATTCTCTTTGAATGTAAACTATAGGGTTTGCTAATGCACAAGCACACACACATGCAAACACACACACATGCACATACTAAAACACATACACACACATGGCTCTAGAACTAGAGGTCATAGTTTGAAGCTTCGTAAGAAAACTTCTTTGCAGGATGTAAGAAAATACTTTTTCAGTGTAGAGTAGTTGATAATTGGAACTGGCTAAGCGAGGAGGTAGTTAATGCTATCTCAATCCATAGTTTTAAGGACAAGTATGATAAGTATCACTAAGTATAAAATGGAACCGATGAGGAGACGGGAAGATACGAGCTTTGGGCTCTTTCCCGTAAACACAACTAGGAAATAACAATTACGTAATCACACACACACACACACACACACACACACACACACACACACACACACACACACACACACACACACACACACATATATATATATATATATATATATATATATATATATATATATATATATATATATATATATATATAACTATTTCTTTATTATGTAAATTATTACATTTTACATAGCAAAAATAGTTTAATACATACACTGCAACACAAAACACTGCTAAGAATACTCCTTACATAATTTGCAGTATATATAAGATGAGCTAAATGCATGAAATTCATATACATAAGTATTCAACGTATTCGCTCCTCGTTCCTATTGACAGAATGTATACAATATTATATTGTATCAATGTCATTCTGCAGGAGTTAGAGCTTACGCCATAATAATTTCTTAAAATTCCATTCATATGTCTTAGTATAAAAGAATCGGTATTAAAATAATATCGAAATGGATATATACTATTCACTCTTTGTCATTATAAATCGATAAGTATTAAATCATTTCAAATTGATAATATACTTAAAAATTACAATATTACTCCACGAACAAACTTTATTATTATTGGTTCTAGTCGAAATATTTCATGTTCTCTAAACAGCTTTATGAAATCCAATACTTAGGCCTGATTTCTTAAACAGTGTAAAGCTAGGATACCATGTCGTTAGTTAGCTAGACACACGCAAATGGATTTCATAAACGCATCTGATGCGGTTCTGTGTATGGCTAGGATCCCGTATGGGATCCTAGCCATACACAGAACCGCGTCAGATGCGTTTATGAAATCCATTTGTGTGTCTAGTTAACTAAGCATATGGTATCCTAGGTTTACATTGTTTAAGAAATCGGGCCCGAATCGTTTTAAATTTTGTAAACACCCATGAATGGTGTTCCATAATTCTACTAAACACGTGTGCACTAAGGTTTCACCTGGAATAAAAGTATCTTTTTGTCAGTATAAGGAAAATCTATAAAAATGATAAAACTGTTTATAAAATGCCTTCTCGCATCGTTCAACATATGCGTTGCACAAGTTATGATTTAAAGTAACTCCTAAATGGGTTTGGCTCTTAACAATTATAAGTTAAAAACCAACAATGTACACAACAGGATTTGTGTTAACTTGACTCCCCTATCTTGACCTGAAAACCATGTGGACAGTTTCGTTTTTATCTATTATAGCTTTAAATAATTAAACATAGCAAATATTTTGACTTTGTTCATACCCAAACGGCATTCAAACTTACAAGATGCTATTAGACCTAGGATATCATTCATATATCTATTAAACAATAATGGCGATAAAATTCCTCCTTACTTTACACCATTAACCAACTTCCAATTACATGAAGTAAAATAATTAAATTTCTCATTTACATAATGATTCTGAACATCACATACATTCTAAGAACAATGGCAGGAGGGAACTGAAGCCATATGTGTTTTGAAAATTGTTTAAAATTATTCACTCTATCAAAGGCTTTACTTAGATCAAGAAATGATGAACATACACAAGAGTTTTTTCATTATAAACATAAACAGCCTCATTAAACAGTGAAACTACCATTAGAGTTGATGTAGTTTTTTCTAAAACCAAATTGTTTAGTGGTCAGTCTTACATAGTCAGATAGATCTGGAAGTAAACAATAGTCAAACAGTTTTAAGCAATTTAGAAGAGATTATCACTGGACGATAATTCTAGGAGGAATATATTATCTCAAAAAAGTATTTTTGACTCTGGGTTTAATTTCACCCCCTGGTGACCTCTCGGGTAAAAAGGAATGGGATATGATAGACAAATATAATGTTGTAATAGCCTTCTGGCTAGTAGGTGGTAACGCGCTGGCCTCGCATTCGCGAGGTCGACAGATCGGTTCCCGCTCAGGACCGAGAGTTTATTTGAGCTGTTTATTGGGAAGGTTACTTGCTGTGGATGGGCACCTCAGTGGGGGGGGGGGGCTTGCCTCGGCTGACGTTCTGAGGAGCATCTCGGGTGGATATCGGAACTGAAACACCGGCAAACTTTAACTTTAACTTTAAATTGCAAGAGCTGACGAGAGCCAAGTTTAAAAGGGTTCGAGTGAATGCTGTCATTATCAACACAATCTTTTAGCAAATTAATTGCCTTTAATATATGCATTTCACTAAGTTTCTTACACCTTAAGCAGAACCAATATATGAGTGAAAATATCTCATGAAATCCTAAGGACGGTTTTCTGACAACTGATATCATTAAGAGCATTTTTCATATCTATTCTAAAACGAATTTGAGATGCAATTAATATCGACAATATCCATCTATCATATTTATACTTTTAGGCACTTGACCTCATTTTACTTTCTTGATGACCCTCCAAAATGGGTTAATATTTTTATTAGCAAAAGATTATTCTAAAGCAGAGTTATGAAAATATTTTTAATTTCTTTTACAAGACTTTAAACTCTCCTTGCATTGTTGACGAGAAGGTTTTATTTCTTCGTATACTGAGACATATTTGCATTATCCACCATTTTTCTAATGAATAAACTTTTGACGAGCTATATAATGCAAGTTTTTACAATGATCATTCCACCCGGGATCAATTTTATATTTCCGTTTCACTAAAAATTTATATTTACTGGTAGATTCTAAAAGGACTGATATGAGAGATTGATACAATGAATATAACCTTTCTGTGTGAGAAGGAATGGATAGATAGATAGATAGATAGATAGACAGATAAATAAATAGATAGATAGATAGACAGACAAACAGACAGACAAACAGACAGACAAACAGAAAGACAGACAGACAGGTAGGTAGGTAGGTAGTTAGATAGATAGGTAGGTAGGTAGGTAGGCAGGCAGGTAGGCAGACAGGCAGGAAGATAGATAGACAGGTAGATAGATAGATAGAAAAAAGATAGATAGATATATAGGTAGATAGATAGACATATAGATAGAAAGATATATAAGTAGTGTCATTAGCTTTGTCCAATACTTCCTTCTTTTAGTAATCATTAAACAACTCCTTTCAAATGGTGTAGAGAGCATCCCATAATATCTAAAATTTTGTCATTGGCTATGTCCAAAATTAAAAATTATTTTTTTTTGTCTCCATAGGTGAAGCTCTCTCATTTACTAGAAATATTCTTCCCTTTTTATCTTCGTCATTTCATCCTTCCCTCTTCCATAATTATTCCCTGTTACTCCACCGTCCCCTCCTCTCTCTTCCTCTTCAGTGTCCCAGTCTGTCCCTCTGTCGCTGTTGGTAGCTAGGCTCTGTTCAATTTCAGCTGCATTTCACCCTCCAGGGATCTTTTGCAACCTTTAATAAGCGTCGTGGAGGTGGGACAAACGTTTTAGGGGGGGATACAAGGGAGTCACTGGAGGCAGAAGAAAACGTTTTCTCTCAGAAACGTTTGAGGAAAGGCGTGTGTTAGCAGCGGCGTATCAGAGCGCGGCAGCCA